>VMDR010020302.1:0-17663 GCA_007922815.1 Macrotus californicus
ACTATTTTGAATGGCACCTTCTAGGTCAGTAGAGAGTTTACAACAAAGTTGCATAACAAGTTTCTTTGAATTCATTTCTTTGGGTGGTTAAGGTCTCTGGGTTGCTCAACTGACTGCATCTCAAGAGAGAGATAAATGTGGACCAATGAAATAACGAATATTGGAAGAGAACTTTCCACCTAATGTATATCTGAGTATTTTAATATTTAAAAAAATAACTTTTAAATCTCAATTACTCTTAAAGACAAAAGAGATTAGCATTGTTATTTTGATGTTCACTAACAGAAAGGGAATCTTCTTAAATAATTAAGATAGAGGGATAGTTTCATCCTCTTTTGGGGATCAGTTCATCCGGTAGCGAGTGGACTGCAAAATTCCCCCAAATCCTGTATTTTTTAACCCATTCTCTGCTACACATTTTCAACTACCTTCAAATTCTCCTGAAGTTTTCAGTCACTAGCCTGTTATAGGTGCTGAATCACTTGCTTCACGTAGGTCACAATGGGCAAATGAAACAAATGGGTTAATATTTGCTTACTAGAGAAGTAAATTTTACACTCAGAGGTCTGGGGTATTACACATCCAATTCTGAAACCAGATCATATTTCTGATTCATCTACTTTATCCTATGTGAAAAAGAAATATTGCACACTTTATTTCTTTCTCTATTATATCACATTTCATCTTGTATGGTTTTAATATAATATTTATTTGTTTGTTTGTTTGTTTTTTTTATTGTCTATTTCCCCCACTATACTGGTAAGGTCTATTACAATTACAACAGAGTGGGTTTTATCTATTTCTCTCTCTTCAGAGTCTAAATAGCAAATAGTATGTTCTTGGTAAGCATATTTTTTTTTTGCACATATATTTATTGCTTTTTGCTAGGTTACAAATCCTTGAGGGTATGTAGAGTGTTACTTACCTCTAACCTTTGTTTGCCTGTGGAAGGCTCAATAATGATTGAATGATTTGCTGAATGAATGAAACCTCTGAACATTTCACTTAATGTTAATATTAAATTGAATGAGTTTGATTACTCAGCATTGAGAAAAAGAGGCAAGATCCAGAGCTTGGAAGGGAAGAAGACATGTTTGGTTTTTTGTGAAGTTTTCTTGTTGGCTATTGCCAGCATCTACAAAATCTCTTTTGGCATTTTCTATAGAAACACTGATTCCAGACAGAGTATTGTTGATATACAGGGGTCAGGGACTGGAGGTCAGGATTCCGCAGTCTTTCCTTGGCTCTATTATGCTGTCTTTGCACAGAGTGACCTTGGAGAATCATAGCCTCTTTGTGCTGCTCTGTCCCTATGGAGATGAGAGAGCAGAAGAGAAGAGCTTTCTTCCCTCTTCCCATTTAAGTGTTTGTTTTTAGCCTCATGAACTTGCCAGAGTGCTTAGATACCAAGGTGACAGACATCGGAGAAAATGGGACAACAAAAGAACTTGTTAGGAAGACATACAGAAATGGAGTGCATTCCTAAAGGGGTGTGGAGCATGGGGTCTGGAATCATTTAGAGAAAAGTTTGTGGATCTTTTATTGAATTCAGTAGATAAGCAGCTTGGTGCTGATTCAGACAGAATCTTGGCTAATGTTAAGGAAATGAAGTAGTTCTAATGAGCAGTGATCTGGGTCCCCTCTTAGGGGTCTTAGGTAGGGCATGAATGGCAGAAGCTGCCGCCAGAAAGAATTAGAATTGAATGTGCCACCTGTCTTCCCTTAACACATTTGGCCTGTTGTGATGATGGCTATTCCAAAACCGAGAAGCCGCCTCCAAAGGTGTCTATCACATACCCTCCGGTCCTACAGATCACAACTTGCTGCTCTAGCTCCAGCATTCTCCAGTTCCATTTTTGTTACAGTCGTAAATAATACTGCTGTGGGCAACCAGCGATACATGGCCTTTTACTTATTTGTTTTTTTTTGGTTTTGTTACCTGTGTGCAGGTTGGAGGGGGAGGTGTGGGGAATTTTGGGTAGAGATAATAATGAGGATGGGGAAAGGCTTAGGAAAGAGACTCTCGGGAGAGTTCTCAGGAGAGTAAAATCTGTCTTTAGTTTGCTAACATCTTCATTTACAGCCACATCAAGGAGGAGAGGTACTGAGAGCAATCTGGGGTTGCCATAACAACTAATAAACCATAATTAGTCAAAGAAGAGGGACTGGAGTCAAGAGTAATAAAAAAAAGAAAGAAAAACTCCAAACAAAAAAAAGACAAAAACCAAAAGCTAAGAAAGAAGAAAGAAAAAAAGTGAGAGATTTAAGAAAGAAAAGAGTAACTTTTTAATGTACACTGATATGATATAAACGTGTGCTTTATAACATATTAGTGGGGGATATAGGACAATATATAAAATATTGAAGGAGAGATGAAGAAAATGACAACAATTAGTATAAGGGCATATTTTTTAAAAATTGAAATTCTGAAAGTGAGGGAGTTGATTTGAGATAACTAGAGGAATCTCACACATACACACACTCACCAGGAAAGAAGCAACTTGGAACAAGGTGATTTGTGTCACGAGTTTTAAGAGTGCCTTTCCATGTTCGAACTGATTACACACGGGGGTAGCATTTCCTCCTCCTGGGTCAGTGCCTTTTCATGGCCTCCCCTTCCCCTCAAAGACCACTGTTCTGTGCTGCATCCACTGCCCTCTCGGCTGCCTGGAGAATTGTGCCAGAGAGAAGGGACAGAAGGATGGTGCCTGGGAGAGGGGCTGGCAGGGAGCAGGCCTGCCAGATAGCGTTCTTCAAAGCCTGGGCTGCTCAGTTTCAGGAGATAAGTGGGTTATTCATTCAACAGGTATTTTTTGAGCCCCAAATCCCAACTGTATGTTGGGCACAAGGTGGTGGAGAATGGGACAGATATGATTTGTGACCACAGTGAGGTTGATGTTGTGTGTGTGTGTCTGTAAATTGAGAGCTAAACATAGGGAGCTGGGCAGGGAGGCTACCACAATGTCTCTAAATTCTATGTATAAGCTCTGCTGGGAATTAGGGAGCAAGTCCCTGATGGCCATCCCAGAGCAGGAGATGGAAGAGGAAGCTGAGGATGTTGTTCAGGAAGAAGAGTGATGGGCATACCTTCATGCAGAAAAAAGGATTAAGGTGTCTGAACCTCAGGCGATTAAGATTTCCAGTGACCGAACAGGTCTGTATCTTTCACCTTTGATGAGTAACTCAGGGATCCCCTTTGCTGCTGATGCTAACCCACCTTCCCTCTGGTGAGCCGGGAGGATCTTGGGTCTCTCAGTGGGCTCGACAACAGTGCCTTAGAGAAGAATGAGACTGATGAAGCGTGGCTGTGTCTGTTTTCAGTTAAAAACATTACCAAACTCAACTACAAAAGGCCACCTTACAGAACAAAAAGCTTGCGATGTGCAAAGTACAATGGAAATCTCCTGGCTGCAAGCAGAAGTACCTCTGGCTGCCAAGACAGAAGGACCTTGAGGAAGATAGAGCATGAAAGGGATTCAGCACAAAACAAAAGTCAGAGCACAATGGTATATATTTCAGGCACATGAAAGGACATGCAGCGGCATTACTAAAGAGACATGGTTTTCCTGCAGAATGGGGGCAGAGGGGGAGCAGAAACCCAATCAGCCAATACAATTGTGGCAGAGAAACAGATTTGGTCCTATAAAGGGAGAGAGGAAAAAGCGTATTTTTTATGAATTAATCTCGAGTTGGTTTTCAGAAGTTGTTCAGAAACAAGCGAGCACATGAATAATACATGCTGTACACAGGCCCAAAAACACAGAGCTATCTCCAGTTGAGATTTTGAAAATGAAGGCATTCAGAGACATATAATTGAATAAGGGGACCAGGGAGAAGGCATCTGAAGGTTGGATGTGAGCAGCAGCAGGGAACAGATATCCTGGGGGGAAAAGGCACATTTCTTATTTCCCCAATTAGGTTTCAAATTTTGGGATAGCTGGAGTAATCTTTTCATCTTTTACAAACTTGAATTTTCCCAGGTTTCATACCACAATACTTTGTACATAGTAGATGCTCAAAAATATTAATAGATGAATTGATTCAGTGTTGATGTAGTGAAGAATTTGTGTGGTTGCTAAGCTGGTAATTATTGTAACATTGGTATGAATACAGAAAAAAAGAAATCTTGTGTTCTTGGGACCAACATTAATACTGGTGACGTACCCTTTAGTTGCCTAGACTGATAACTAAATCCAGAGATAGTGAGCCTCCAGTAATGTTTTCTATGATGGTGCATTTCATTGATTAGCCAATCACCCCCCGAGTAGCATGCTTACTTAATCTACAGACTGCAACAGTGAGCTGAAGTTAGAGGTCTTTATCAGTGCCTCCACAGAACAACAGTCCCACAAGAAGCTCTGTGGAAAAAGAATTCCATGGTCAATTAAGCTTAGGAAATGCTGCTTTCTATATTCCCCTCATTATCATTTAAAAGGCTCAGAGATCCTAGAGTAAATTGCCCTATTGAACCTTGTTTAATCCAAAGCTTTCCAAACTAAGTTGACCATGTAAGTTTTCCTTTTTCTTTATTTCCCTCTCCTTCCCCTCCCTTTTCTTCTTTTAAATACACATTAGCATCTTTCAGAATTAGTTTTTCCATGAAATGAACTTTGAGGAATTCTGGTTTGGGGGATTGTTAAGAAGCAGGGCATGTACACAGTACCTTCCACGTTCTATGAATGGAGACGAGGCTGGGAAGAGTGCACAAGGCTTATTTTCTGAGGGGCTTCTTTTTTTTTATCCTCACTTGAGGACATGCTTAGTGATGTTAGAGAGAGGGGAAGGGAGGGAGAGAGAGAGGGAGAGAAACATCGATGTGAGAGAGAAACATTGACTGGTTGCCTCTCTCATGTGCCCCAACCAGGGACTGAATCCACGTCCTAGGCATGTGCCCTGATCAGGAACTGACCCCATGATCTTTTGGTTTATAAAATGATGCCCCACTGAGTCACACCAGCCAGGGCTTGAATGGGCTTCTTGTTGCCAGTGGAAATGAGGTTCTTGTGATGTCACAAGAAAAGCATTTCAGGGACCATGCATAGGAAGACGAAGTGTGGTGGTAAGATTTATTAAAGCTGGAGCAAACACTCAGGGCTGTCCCTAGGTGTCTGGAGTCTGTCTCATCCACGGCCAGATGGTTTAGCTCTGTCCTGCTCTAGAAGAAGTCCAGCCTTGTCCTCATTGAGCCCAGAAGAAGGTCAGGGTCTAGAAATTCTGTGCCATTAGTTCAGTCCATGCCAAAGCTTAGTTCAGTTCAGCCTCTGTCCCCATCCGGCTAGCTTAGACTCCGTTCCCATCTGCGCTCTTGCTGATGCTGTGCCGCTATATCCAGGCTTGTGCTTGGAGCTACGCTCGAGCCTGTGCAGCTGCTGACACTGCTCTTGGGCTCATGCAGCTGCTCCTGAGAGAGAACGCATAAACAAACTGGTGAACAAGCTCATGTTCTGAGCTCATGTACTGAGAGAGAGGCCTTTGTTAAGCTTTGATTATAGTTCCTCAGGCTTGGGAAGGAACCAGCTGGTTTTCAAACTAACCAATAAACTTCTCAATCCTTCACAGGCTTGTGTTGGGCCCTCTCCCTAACCAACACATTTCCTAGATCTTCCAGGGCTCTGTGTCCCTTTTTCAATCCACTCCTTTTCCCAGGCTAGGTTCTGCCCTTTATGGTCGCCATCTTGGCTCCTACTGCACATGCCTGATAGTCAAAATACCTCCCCTGCACCATCTTGGCTTCTAGGGACCTGTGCTAAGCAGAGGAAGTTCCCCTGCTGTTTTATCCCTCCCCCTCAGTAATCCTGGCTAATGACCAGTAACTGATTCTTCCTATCTGCTACTGGCTTTGGCATTAATTCCTGGGGAGGCGATGAATGTTACAGCTTCCTAGTAAATCAGGCTTAATGTCCAATTCAGCTCTCTAATGTATTAAAATTAATGTCTGATTCTCTTTGGTCCCTTTCTTTCTTTGTAACTAACTAGCTACCTACATTAACATTCTAAAGTAGTAGAAGAGACAAACCATCAACCATACACATGTCCATATCTCCGACTCTAACAATAGGCTGCGGTCCTTGTAAAGCACAATGAAGATGAAATCTCGTCATCCAGCAGGATCTTCTCTCTCCAACCCCACCCCCAAATTATATATTATGCTTCCTTTGCTCGGGCCATAGCCTTCATCTCTAACCTGAACAGCCTTGGACCCCCAATCACGGCCACTGTGGTTTGTGAATAAAGCTATGAGTGACTCTCTGTTGCACAGATCTGCTCCTACAAACTATAGCCACTCGGTGGCCTCAGAACAGCTGTTGCTATTATTCATGAACTCCTCGGTTTGCCCCACACCACAGCTGCTTGGAAGAGTGGCACCATGTATTCTTTGCTAGTCAGAAAAGGCAAGGGGCTGCTGCAGGTGACTCTGGCTGCTGACATGCTCAGTAAACAGGTGATATTGTCCCTGTTGTGCAGCTGTTTTTATAGCAACTTCTCCCAGGGAATGAGACCTACCTTCTTGAGTCTCTATCAGCAACCTGGACTAATGTGAAGAGGTTCTATCCAGCCTCAGTAGCAGAGGGGTGAGCCCAAGGAGTACCTAGAGGACCACTGTGTTGATACATTTTTAGCCAATAGTATTATATGATCCCCATATGCACCTTTCCCCCCGTACTGGGCAGTGTCGTTTGCATGGCTGCTCAGTGCTCCCTCCCAGATAAGTAACATGACTGACATATCCATGTAGATGACAGTTCCTACTTCTCCCCTGGATGTGCAAGGTGAAGAAGAGGGAGTCTGCTTCTTCTATTAAAGTTAGTTATTTGCGTTTCCAGCCCAACCCGTCATTATCTTCCATCTCTGTACCTATATATACTTTCCGTACAGTTTTATGTTACTCACTTTGGTGCCAGCATAAGACTCACACCAGTTTCAAGGTTAGTCAATCCTAGACTCACCACCTTTGCCACTAACTATGGGACTCTCGGTAGGTTAACCATCTTGACTCTCCAATTCTTCACTTGGAAAGTGAGGATGATATAGTTTGTCACAGAGATGATCAGGTTATGTAATGAGCCACTGTGTAGAGACCCTGGTATAATGGCAAACATTTAACAATTCCTAGTTTCCTCCTTCTCAATTTTCCTCTCATTCAATTCTGCCCAATAGAACTTTCTGTGATGATAGAATTTTTTTTATGTCTGTGCTGTCCAGCATGGAAGCTACTGGCTGCATGTGGCTAAGTAGCACTTGGAATATGGCCAGTGCAACTGAGAGACTGAAATTTTAATTGTATTTAGTTGTATTAATTTTAATAGCCACATAGGGCTAGTGGCTACCATATTGGATAGCACAGCTCTAGCTCTAGATAAGTTAACTAGCAGTTTTTAATAGGGCCCAGACAGGGGCAGCTGCATGAGGCCTTGGGAGAATTCACATACCCATTTTATCGGACGTACTCCTCAGGGACAGAAGGCTGGGTCTTGGTATTTCAAACACATGCGAGCCAGAAGAAAGAGTTATGTGCTTTAGAAATGTGGGAGGGTCATTGGACTCTATCCTGCATCATTTCAGACAGTTATATCCACCTTTCCGATCATTAATCCAGAAATGAAATAATGATGTTTGCCAAGGAGATTTTAGAACCTTGCCAATTAACAGATTGCATCACCTAACCTCATTGGAAGTCACTTCTCCCTTAGACTTAAGCCAAATTTATAAAAATCAAGGTCTTGGAAATGTTACAACCATTAGAAATAGGGAATTTGAGAACAGGGTGGGGGGACGTAAATCTGGTTAAAAATTAGAATAACATGCAACATTATTTTTACAGTACAATTTACATATCTAAAATCATTTTTCTAAGAAAAAACATAAAATGTATTATGTATAACTTGATTTGCTCATAAAATTATCATTTAAGTAAAATTAGAGATGTGAAGAACTGGAAAAACAAAATGGAAAAAATAGAAGGGAACAGATTTTTTACTGATTTATTTTCTTTACATATTTATTTAACAAAAAGCATCCTCAGAGGGAAAAGTTCCTTCTAGAGAGTCTCTCTCTCTCTCTTTCTCTCCCCTACTCCTTCCTTTCCCTCTTGGGTCTTCACATCATCTAAAACACACCCTTTCCAGTTCAAGCCCATTTTCTTGTTATAAGCCCAGCACTGGAGAACACTGAGCTATCGTCACCCTTAAACCATCCTCACCAGTACCAGTTGTAGTTATTCAGAGACTTCTCAGATGTCCCTCCTTTATAGTCAGGCATCCCTAATTTTTTCCCATCTTCTCTACCTGCCCCATTCATATCCCACCAGTTCCTCTCCACCTTTCCTCCCTGCTCATAAGCCCAGGGACCCAAAGGGAGCTGGTGCTGCCCATTGGTCTGTTTCTCTTTGGCTGCTATGTGGACTCATGGATCTTGCCAGTTTGGTCTGTGGGTTGGTAGTTGGAGGCTGAGGGAAAATACGAACTCTAATCACAATGACTCATATCCCTTAACTATTTGTTATGTGCCAAGTTCTCTCCTAAACACATTGTATTCGTTATTCCATTAATCTGCCCCCCAATGCCAAAAGTACACAGCTATAATTATTTCCTAGATGAAGAAAGTGTGGCTTTAGGAAGTTTAAGTAGCCTGTGTGAGCTCATGCAGCCAGTAAGCTACCGAGCTAGTCTTGGAGCCTGAATTCAAACCTAGTTTGAGTGACTCCAATCTTTGGCCTATTACTCATTACCCAACGGTGCCTTAAAACAATAAGAAGCCTGTTTACAAAGAGCTTTATGCTATAAATGTTTTCTACACATACTAGCCTATGTGATTTTCACTGTAACAACTTTAATGGAAGAAATATGGAGAAGCTGGGATCCCCATTTGAGAGATGTGCAAACAGGGTCAGAGAGGTTAAATGACCTGCCCAAAGTTATATAGTAAATGGTGCTGCCAGTGTTCAAATAGTGTTTTCTGAACAGAAGTCTATTTCTTTCTCCACACAACGAGCGGAAATGCCTTTGGAACTAGTGTATACACAGACACTATTGGAAATTAATGTGCACACACACGTAGGCTTCTCAGACCTGATGTCAATGGACCAGAGTTGGGGATGGGGGGAAGCTGGCACAGCCAAGGGGACCTCCACCAACGTTCCGATACCAAGTTTACAACGAGGACTGAGAGACGGCAGGAAAGAAGGCTTCTGGTCTTCCTTCTTGGCTGGGTGAGAGCTCCTGTTGTTTCAGTTGGCTTTTGTTTACTTGTTTCTCCTTTTAAAATTCTTTTTTATGAGGCTGCCATAAAAACACTCATTAGGCAGTGTTGATTTTCATTAATGTTGATTCTCCAAGAGCTTAATCAATCTTCTGTGACCAATGGCCTTGTTCCCATGGGAGAGGAAAGCTGTTTAACAAATTAGCTTTACAGATTGTAGGTAAGGCATACAGATGTGAGGTAGCCTGCGTTGCCAAAACAGGACGTGGATTAGCGGCTTAATATGCTCAAAAACAATAGCATTAAACTGTCTCCTTGCCGCCACCACATGCATCATTAGAAAGCAGCTGTCCTTCCCTCTCACACCTCTGCCTCCCCGCCACTCGCCTTCCCTGTGCTTACTTTTGCCCTCTGTGAGATCTATGTTTTGGAAGAACCTGGAGGCAACAGCACATCTGTGGTTAGTGGGAGGGGAAGGCGAGGCACAGATGCACAGAGGCAAGCAGGGAGGGGAGAGCAGCATAGTTACTGGTGTTGACTTGGGGCTTAGCAACCTCCCTAGGCGCTCTGATTATTCACAGTTGACAGCAGAAAACTTGACTCTCAAATCGCATTGCCCATCCAGCTGAACCTCCACTGGTACAGGGACGACTTGCGGTGGGTTAAGTTAAGTAAGTACTATGTCCTCTCCAGGTGGCCTTTCCCAATGCAGTATTTCCTGGATGGGTAGCATCATCAGTTGCCAGAAGCAACCCTGGAAGCCTTAGAGAGAAGTCATGGAAGAGTCATGGGCTTGGGACAGAGACAGGGCTGAGACAAGCTTTTCCTATGTCCCCATGTCTCTTCCTGTGGCAGTGTCTGGTGGCACCGAGCTGCCCACTAAAGCCGGGAGTTTCTACTGTTTGTGCTGGTCATCTGGTCCTCCATGTCCTGGGCCTCTGGATGGAGGGGCCTCTCCTCCGGCCGGCCTGAGAGGAGCTGGAGTCAGGGCAGCTCGGGGGCTTCCACAGCTGCCACCTGCTTTGATCTTCTTCGCATTCCTGTGGGGGCCTGGAGGCACAGAGCTGCTTTTCTGACAGAGACATGGCTTCCCAGTGGCAGGCTGGGGTCGTTGAAGACCAGCTCTTTGGAGAGGAGAAGGAAAAGAGAGTGGAACTTTTTCCTTTGAGGAGACTGGCTCCTGGGCCGGGTGAGAAGTCCTGTTGGCTCAGTTGGCAAGTGACCACTTTCTGTTCCCCCATCACCAGGCCTTGCCCTCTCAGGCTCTGCACTCGCTGCTTGGCTGCCCTCTGGTTAGATCTCTCAAAACAGGACAAATTTGCATCCTGGTGTTTGAAATGCCCTCGGCCTCCAGGTGCAGTGCAGCAGAGATGTGGCCAGGGGTGCCTGGAGTTGCTCACAGCCCCATGAAACACCTCTCCTTGCCTGGGCCATGTCCCCAGATGGCTGGGCTTATATAGCAGGGAGCTTTTTGTGCACACCCACCGGCCTCCTGCTCCGGCAGCCTGCAGTGAAGTCATGTGTTCAGAATCAGGCCACTGTCATCGTCTACGCAGCCGCATGGCACAGTGCTTCGGGCTCAGCCTGGCTGCAGAATCCTGCAGATGGGCTGCAGTGGTCAGGCTGGGAGGGATTTCAAACCCGGATTTCTGGGCAATGCTTGCCTTCCATTTCATTCTTATTTAAATTGGTCAAATATATTTTGAGTACTGCTTTAATGGGCCCCGAGGATGGCCAGAGATGAGTAAATAAGACTCAATTTCCTGACTTCACTCAGGACTATAGTCTCTGGCTTCAGTGACCTTCCCTCACTTCTGTAGGAGTTTACGGAAGCAGTCCCCCTCTGTGTGGTGCCTCCACCCTTCACTCCCAGCATACTAGCTGTTTGGTTAGGATCCAGCACTCTGCCTGTTGCTTAGTTGGTCCCTAATAAATATCTGATGAATGACAAGTAAATGGACTTCTTGGGTAGGCCCATAAATATCCTTTTTTGTAGGTTGTAGGAGGAGAGTCCCTATTGATCAGTTGCTATAATTTCTTGAGCACCTATCATGTGTGAGCTACTTTGGATAGATTTAGATACATCAGCTCTGCCCTTCACAATAAGGCTGTGTGGTGAGTGTTTTATCCGCAGTGTATAGATGAGACAAAGGAGAGGTAGAGCAGCTCACTAACTGTTCTAGGGTTACATAACCAGAAAGGGGCACTGCAGGATTCAAAACCACATTTTTCAGTCTTCAGAGCCGTAGTGTTCCCCCCCTGTTTATGACCAGGTAGAACAATCAGACCATTAGGCCAGTGTTTCTCTCCATTGGCTATTACATAAGAAAAGTCAAACAGCAGATGTAGAGTCACAGCCCAGCTGCCCTCTGGAACAGTGGCATCTTGATGCAGTTTTGGGTCATTCTGAGGAAAGTCTGTAACTCTGGGTCTGGCCAGGTATCCTGTCTTCCTCAATGTCCCTGGGCAACCCCTCAGCCAAGACCTCACACTTGCTTCTAGGGGATCGCAAGTGCAAGTAGGGTAGAAACGGGCTTGCAAGCTCTCTCCTTGGAACTGGGCACAGCCTCGCGTTGAAACTCAGATTCAGATGTTTCGAAATGATCTTGGAAGTTTTCCCTGAGAGCAATGACTTTCAGCTGCAGCTGTCCCTTAGGCTGGAAGCGAGGCAGTGACCTCAAGGTGAAAGTCTCCAGATCCCATTACCAATCCAATTACCTGGCACTTGCAGGTTAGATGAGAACTGCTGGACCGTAACCCAACAATGGATCATTTAGTTCTGTGTCTTGTCTCTGACACCAGTCAGGCCTGAGAGTCTCACTCAGATGCTGCTTCTTGTCAGTCTGCAGATTCACCAGCAGGTTTCCCTTTAAATGAAGGAGTAGGGCTGGGCACAACAATGGTGAGCAGCCCAGAAGCCCACTCCATTACCACAGCTCCCACCAGTCCCAGCCCTGATATTCACATTCAAGAATTTATTGAATGAATATTTATTGAGCAGCTACTACATGCCAGGCAATGCTAGATACTAGGCATGCAATGGTGAATAGTCTCTGCTCTCATGGGTTTTTATTATAATGGAGGAGTATGAGCAGTGAACAATTAAGCAGATACACATGTTATTATGACAATTGTTTTAAATATTATGAAAAAAACATAGCATGATAAAAAAGGATGGATAGTGACAGAAAATTGGTACTCTGACTGTCTGGTGGCCAAGGGTGTTTTCTTGGGCAAGGTGACCTTTCAGCAGAGGCTGGAAGGCATTGAAGGGGCATGAGGAGGCTTTCAAAGGGACATATGTGGAAGGTATCTGGCTTTTGTCTTCTATGTGGAGGACTGGAGATGTCTTGGTGCTAGAAGCAGAAAAGTAACCAAGTGTGAAATAGAAATTTATTTGGTTGCTTGAGGAATAGCAAAGGTGGCAGGCACATTGTAGTTGGGGAGGAAGACGGCAAGACAGAGATGATTTCAGGAAGGCTGTAGGGGGCCAGACCACAGAGCCTTTATGGATGATGATGTGCAGTTTGGCTTTCTTTCTGAATGACCCGGGAAGCCATTTGGAGCGTTTTGAGTGGTATAGGTCACATAGTCACTAAGCATCCCTTACACATATCTTCATATACGTATTTGTTGAATGAATACATGAAATACTTGTTGGATGATTGAAAGAACTAAATCACACAAGTAATGACACAAAGAGTTCCTAGAATAACATACGGTGTCCATATTTGCTGAGAAGAGAGAGATGTCTTCCCACTGAAAAAGTGATTAGCTGTCAGCTACTTTGCATTGTATCTTCTAACTGGATCTTGTGGCTAACAGCAGAGAAGTAAAAGCACAGAGGGCAGGCAAGGGAGCGTTGTGCCATCCAGCACCCTTTTGGGTATCAGTGATTCTCCTGCCTTCCCGGAAGGGGCAGTCTCCAGGCCCCACCCCTGTGATGTCATCCTCTTGAGAATTCAGAACAGGCGTTCCTTACTGAGCTTGATTTGAGACGTTCTTTCTGTTTCTGGCCAAATACCTACCTGCCCCATGTCTCAGGGCCCGGAATTCCACATCATAGTCCCCTTCTTTTCTTGGGCCTTGAAAATAACTTCATTCTTTAAGGGTCTCCCTCAAACAGAATGGGCAGCTAAATCCCTTACTTTGTCATCTCCTGTGTGCACTAAGTCTCTCGTTTGAATGTCACCTTTTTAAAGATGCCTTTCTTTACTCTTCTCCCTGACTCTTTTTCTTGCAGGATCAAAAACTTCCCTCTTCCCTGATTCCTAGTTTGACCAAGGACCCTGGGCCACGGTTTACATGTTTCTCTCTTCCAGAAGGGAAGTTTCTTGACGCCAGACACATTGATTTTCATCCTCGTCTTCAGCACTCAGCCCAGTACGTGCACACAATACTCACAGAATTTTTTTCTTTCGCTTCCTTCTTTACTTTTGTTTCCTTCCTTCTTTTTTTCTTTGTCTCCTTGCTTTTGTTTTTCACTAAGCAGTGTGACAGTCGTTAAGAAAGCATGTTTTCATTTTGACAAGTCTTCGGGCAATCACATACGTGTAAGATTCATACTGAGCCACAGGCCACGTAGATGATTAGATTAAAAAACTTTTTATTTATTATACAGGGAACATGTGGTCACCATCAAACAATTATAAAATATAGGTAAGCCTTCCAGGTGTAAAAATCAGCTCTATTTTACCACCCCGAGAAAAGTCCTGTTAACATTTTGATGGCTACCCTTCTGAGCTCTTTTTCTAAAATACAGGCTTTTCAGAGACCCTGCTTGCTGGGCCACTTGTAAAACACAGGGAAAGGGGTGAGGGTGGTGTGAGGGGCATGTGGCACGGGAAGGCTGCCTATAGGCTGACTCCGATCTCACCTTCAACATTTCCTTTTCCTTGTCAGACCTGAGGGCCCAGTCTCGCCAGTATCTTGTGGGATCAAGCTGTCCAAGTCACCACCAGTATGGCATTCTGATGTCAGTCTGGCACCCCTGAACTCGTCTTTCCCTTCTCTCCACTCACATGTCACCTCCTGTCCCAAACTCCCTTGTGTCTTCTTTGCCTGCCCTACAAGGCCCCAGGAATCTTGCCCACACATCTGACATCTCTCAGTCACAGAACTCAACATGTACCAGGGGCTTCACAGGTTTGACTCATTTACCTGCCTGAATGTTACTATTTAATTGACTGAACCTACAAAAAACAAACATGTGCTGATCGATAGAGAAATAATTTTGCAAATTGTGGGCATAAATCTTTAGAGATCTGTGTGTATGGCCATTTGTTAAAATGCTGAAAAGGGAAATCAATTTTCTTTATTAAAACACAATTGCTTTATCTATGGCTCATCTGGGCAGAGGCCAGAAGACAGGGTTTGGGGAGGAATAAGGGAGGTGGCTTTGAATACTTCTTTGTCCCTTCACTCAGTGGTCATTTGTTAGTCTAAAGACGGTCAAGTGCTGGGGAGGAGATGAGAGTTTTCAGGCTCACAAATGCTTTACTGGTAGAAGAAAGAAGCAGTTGCGGGCTAGTGTGAAGTATAGGGAAGACCAGCTTGAGATGGTGGAAGGGTTCCTAAAGAGGAAACAAGGAATCTTTTACCTTCACCATTCCAGGGTGGATCAGCCAGGGTGAGTTAGGTTAAGGGTATGGTCATAAACTCAAACCTTCAGTGGCTTAAAATTTTATTTCTTGCTTACTCTCTATTGCATTGTTTATCAGTGGAGGCCAAGCTCAGGGAGGAGCCACTATCTCAAACCTGACTGTTCATCATGCTCATGCCAGAGATAAAGAGAGGAGGCATCAGTCACGCTTTGGTGAAATTAACCTCTTCTGCTCTCATTTCATTGGGCAAAGAAATGGGCATGGGGAAGGGCCAGCATATCACGTGCCCTGATGGTGGGGAGCCAGAGCACCTCATATAGAACCTAGGGCCTCTGTTTTAAGGTGCCTTACAGTGCATGGTGATGATTAACCTCGTCCATGAGAACTGGGTGAGACTACTTCTGATTCATTTTAGCACCTGACATATAGGATGAACTAAAAAAAAAATGTTTGCTTTGCAGACTGAATTAATTAATTGATAAGCAACAAAGAAAGGAAGCTACAGAACTTAGTAGAATGATACACAGAGGTGACTATGCAATAATGCCTGTGGAAGCATCTTATCTTGGGTCTGGCACAGGTGACACTGTTTTTTATAGCATTTTAATGTGCCTGCCACTGCGCTAAGGTGTTTAAATGCATTATCCCATTTAATGCTTGCAACAGCTCTCTCCTTATGTTCATTTTGCAGACTTAAAAGCTCTTCCCTCCACATGAAGATAATCATAGATTTTGGAGATGACAGGCCCCTCCCAACTATCATTACCCATCCTTTCATGATGAGGTTAAAAGGACTCTGCCATGCTGGTGGCCATGGTAGGGTCACTTGCCTTTTTGGGGCCTCAGTTGCCTCATTAGCTTCAAAAAAAGAAAAAAGTTGGCTCAAACTGGTCTCTAAGATCCTTTCACAATAGAATTTCAAGTGCTCACCTCTGAATGGCTTGTACCTGGGCTAGCTGGGGAAGGAGCCACAGCGCTGTGGCTCCCTGTGTTAGTTCACGCAGGCAGCAGCCTGCGAGTCACTGGAGGAAGAGCAAAACCCAAAGCAGCCAAGTTTTAAATCCACAATGTCATTATATATAATGTTGTTCAACTAAAGCCTTCCCCATGTTAACAAAACATTATTAATGTTGAATTTCGAGAGCCATTTAATGTCTTCTGTGTAAAGAGAATGTGCTCAGGAATTATCTGAGGAGGGAGGTTTCAGAGACTGAGTGTCAAGATATATTTCATTAAGCCCTAGGCCATGTTTGGATGCTATCCCTCTTAACAAATCTCAGAATCACTAGAAAATCAAGTGGGGCCCTGGCTACCCTGCTTCTAACTGCTCTGCTTGAAACAGACATTGACTCAAATAAAGAAAGTCCCCTAGGCCAGAGCTGGGAGGCTGGGGTCCTAGGCACTTTCTTCTCTGGATTTAATAAGACAGAAGGACAGAAACAAAGATTCAGTGGACTGAGGGACACAAAGAAATGCAGCGCATTGTGATGGGCCAGGGCATGGGACGGTGGGCAAGCCCATCCACTCCAAGGTCCCAGCTGTCCTAGAGATCCCCCAAAGCAGCATGGCACAAGCTCACAAGGCTTGATAATTCACTGTGGGCCAGAGACCGTTCCCAGCACTTTACAAGCTTGTTTAATTTAATCCTCTTAGTGCCAACACTTCGCCGAGGAGAAAACTGGGGAACAGAGAGTTTAGGGCACTTGTCTAATGACACACAGGCGATAAGCAACAGAGCCAGAATTTGCAACAAGGAAGTGACTTTACATTCTCAACCCATGTTTTGTAATCTTCTTGGGGCCAGATCATTTAAAAAATCACATAAGAAGGTGGGGTGCCTATGTAGTAAAGTCAAAATAGCATATAGAAACCACCAGGAGCTAACCTGCCTACCCTCTGGTGACTGGTGGCCTGTTGTCGTGATCTCTCTAGCTTGTGTGATTATAAGGCCTTCATCCCTGAGGTCCTGGCCAGCAGAACTTGTGTCTCCATCATTTCTGTTCTGAGGATTCAATCACTTCCTGCGTCTGGTACCTAGTAGGTGCTCACTAACTGTTTTTTGAAAGAATGAATGTGGTTAGATTGGGGCTCTCTATTTTATAAAGGATTTGAAACATCTGGGGATAGGTCACTAGGTAATACAAAGAATGATTAATAAAACCCCCAACACTTGAAGGGGTTGGGAGTAAAATGAGGTCCGATTATTTTTTTTAACCCAGAGAAAAGAAGGCTGGGAGATATGAGAAAGGTTTGTATGTTCCGAGGTTTCACACGGAGTTTTTGACCTATTTGACAAAAGTTTCACGAGCACTCACTACGTGCTGGGCACTGTTGTGTGTCCTGGTGGTGTGGGCTGCTTGCCCTGCGCTTGGAACAGGAAGGAGTGTAGGCTGCAAGGATCCAGAAAGTTCCTGGCCCTGGGATGTGATGGACAGTGGGGCGGGGTGCAGGGAGAGGCTGTCACCAGGACGGGGTATGCTCTTCCCAGAGACCTTGAAATATGGGACACTTCTTGGTTTGGGGCTGTCCTCAGAGAGTATAGAAATGAGCTCATGTTTGTATGAGAGGAATAGAGCTGATGAAATAAAGTTTGTTATTTTTAAATTCTGTTCTGTTGTTTCAGCAGTTTTTAACGGAATCCCAGGGTTCTGTGGGGTTGTTTTTGGGGCTGCTGGAGCCAGCGGGTGGGGAGAGGTGTCAAGAAGGGAAGACTTAGAAAGAAGTACAAGATTTCTCCTTCGTTTTGATCAGAATAGCTCTGTTTTGTTCTGTATATTTAGGGTCCACATAGGAGGCCTGCAAATTCTGCCTCTGCTGCTTATGGCCTGTGTGTCCTTCGACAAGTTACTTGAAACTCTCTGT
>VMDR010020303.1:0-17660 GCA_007922815.1 Macrotus californicus
TCACTGAAAACAAGTATTTGAAATTTTTGTTTTCTTTTACAACTGATAGATAGCATCCTATAAACTACAGTCAGCCAGGTAGCAGTAATGATGCTTTTACTGTATTTAATGTAGTTTTTAATGCCCACCTACGTGCCAATGTGGTCAAGGCCATTCCTATCATTGGCATTCCAACACTGTTATGTTCATGCTGAAACTATATGCTGGGTTTAAATATTACATTATAATCTAGAATCGAAAAAAGTTACTGGGTACTCAGCAAGACACAGAAACAGAGCCATGGGACATAATTTCAAAATCAGTGAAGCAAGTCATTCTCTTGAGGAATGAGTCCAATTCTTCTTTCTTGCACAGCTTTATTGAAATGTTTTATGTGAATTAAGAAAGGAAGATACCTACAAATAATTCAAGCTGTTCTCTTACTAATAAACTTGCACAGGAATTGCACTCACCAAAATTATCAAATACTTAGAAACTGGTAAGGGGACTAGCCAGACCCCAGTTAAGACTATCGTTTAGGCAACTGTGCCACAGTGAGGCTTGCACTACCTGTTCTCAAGTCGCATAAAATAAAGGTGCGCCTTACTATTAATGTTACTTTCAGATTGATAAAATACACGATGCTAGTAAATCCCCATTTGTACAGGCCAGACCTCAGACTTCTATGTAGGAATGTTTTTCACCTTCGCATGTGAAAATATTGTCTTTAAATTTACACTTATATTCATTCACAGCTCTTTCATGCTTCAGATCAATTAAAAACAATACGTGTATATACAAACAGTTGCCTAAAAAGTGAACTCTAGACTCATAGTTACCTTCAATTACCAATCTTCCCACATCAAACATTCTTTTAGAAATTTACAGGGTTCTAAAGTATTTTTACAGTCTGTTCCCATATTCACTAGAGAAATAAATGCCAGTAATTAGTGTATAATGGAATAGTCCTTTCAAATTTCATTAAAGCTAACACTCATCTACAATCTAGTTTCTTTCATGATTTATCTAATTTCTTTCAGGTCCAATACATAACAACTTTTATCAAAACAACTTCAACTGGAAAAATGAATCACATCTCACTTATTCCATCAGTAATACCAGAATCCATTTATTATGCTGGGTAAGTAGCAAAACTGGCAAAACAGAAAAACCCTCTTATTAGCTGGGGCTTTCTCAGGATTAAAGGCAAGTATGTTGGTATGACAATTTAACGTGTGATCTGTTGGAACTCACAGACTGTTTGTTGGCACTGGTAGTGACCTGAGGGACCACATAACACAATTCCCTTTTGGAATATAAGGCCTAGAGCTCTTTAGTGACTTAGTACTAGTCACAGAGACAGAGCTGGGACTTAAACAATGGGCTGTCCCCCTGAACTTTCGGGCCAACGTTCTTTTGGTTCCACACGGCTACTAACCAGATGCCCACAAATTCTCTAGGGGCAGCCGTGCCTGGACTGCACATCAACAAAGCCTTCTTTTGTCTTAGCGAATGACCCTGTAAATTAACATAATAAACATAACTAGACTATTTTTACCAACTGTTCCCTAATTTACACTTAATTGTTTAAGTGTCTTAAATATGAGATATGTTGAGGTCCTCAAAAAGCAGACCTGGAAGAGGTCAGCCACGCTGACTTCTACTACACAAAGATGTCCTAGCTTTCTTCTCTTCCTGTGGTTGGGCACCCGCCTCCTTTGCTGCCACGCCAAGCTTGCTGCTGTTGATCACAGATTTCTGCCAACACTCTCCTACTCGATGCCATCTCTGTAACTTGTTGACCAGGAGCTGATAACCTATAACCACTGGGTCTTGGGGTATTTTTTTCAGCCCTGCTCACTGATGAGAAACTCTTTTTTTTTTTTAACTTCAAAGGTTTGTGTTGTTTCAGACTAACAGAGGTTACTGAAGTCTCCAGTAATTAGCTCCAGGTAAATGAGGCATAAGTAATAAATTTTTCCTATTCTATTTATAAAAAGTTAAATTTTTCCTTTCCAGGGAGTATTATGCAACACTAAGACCATTCTTCAAAGGCAACAGGAGGGCCTGTTTTTGAAGAGGTTAGCAAACAAACTTATTTTCCTCTGTTTTAAATACAATACTTAGAACAAAAAAGATTAGTGAGGAATTTTTTCCTCTAAATTTTTTATAAATCATTATTAGAACCAAAGCATCAGCTGTGGAGTTCAACTGTCTTGAATTTTACTCTTGGCTTTTAAACAACTTCTATCCACATGCAACTAGACAAATTACTCAAATTACTTTTCTCAAAGCCTAGGGCACCTCACTTTTTAAAATGGGGCCATAATATATCTCTCATAGGGTTTTCTGAAGATCAGGATTAAATAAGAAAATGCATTTAATGCACATTAACATGCTGCCTGTAACATACAAGAAAAAGCTCACTGAAAAGTAACTTCTATTATTATGCTTATTATTATCTCATTAAATGTTTTTATGTCAAAAAAATTAGTCTTGATCAACATTACAGAGAATAAATGCAGGAGGAAACAATGCAATCCAATCTCACGTGGGTCCAAAGTGCTACTTAGTTGATGTATTATCGCCGAGTCTATTTTCTATTTCTACACTCCCTTCAGGAGCTCAAGTCCTCTCCATGTTGTGGACACATTCACCACCCTGCCACGTGTCCCTGGTACAGACATTTCCATTCTTAATTGTTTCTCTCCACAGAGAGGCAATCCCTCTTCCTCTCCAAGAGTACCTCTTCCATCCTAGTCACTGTTATCAACCTTGCCCCATTCCTCTTCGGAACTTGCTCCATCAGGTTTGGTATCTCTGTCTGATTATTCTTTCCCTAGTCCTTTGCTGGGGTTGTCTCACTTCTTTTCCTGCTCTCTGGGCAAAAATTGCTTGAAAGCATTCATTGATTCACTCCTTGATTGGCTTAGTTGATTCATTCATTCACACACTAACTGTTCCAGGCAGCACAGCTGGTGACACATTCAGATACAATCCTGACTTCATGGAACTTACAGAGAAATATTTTTAAAAATGATTATTCAAAATTGTGTTAAAAGAAAAAAGAACAAAATGCTCTAAGTGTATCTACATCTCAAAGGAAGAGTTTGAGGGGAGGGAGACTTGACAAAATAAATACGGGACAGGAGAATGGAAAAAGAAGCCAAGTATTTCCAGGCAAAGAGGATACTTTGTAAAGACCCTGACACCAGACACAAAGCTGTGTGTGCACCTGTCAGACACCAGGGACACCACGTGCTAGAAGGAGACTAGTACAGCCTAAGGCTATAGTTAGGCAGGGTCTTCCAGGTCAGGGGAAGCATTCGACCTTATTTTAAAGACAATGAGGTGGTATTAAGGGGTTTTAACCAAGGAAGTAGCAGGACTAGATCTTCTTGGTCTCAGTCCTCCACACCGTCAGAAATGGGTGTGGGAGGGTGTAGAACAACCAGGACTCACACACATTTGTAGCAGAAGCATCCGATGGTGCACACAAACACTTGGGAGATCTTAGGGAGTTTCTTGTAAACTACATTATTATTCTGTGACCTGCACGACCCAGAAATTCCACTCTTAGTAGTTTATCCAAGAGGCATGAAAGCCTATCTACACAGAGAGCCTGGTATACGAATGTCACAGCAGCCTCGTTCATAATCTCCCCAATCTGCAAACAATCCAAACATCCATGAGTAGGGGAGGAGCTACTATCTCGACACTGAAAGGCAACTCAGCGATTGAAAAACCAAACTACCAATACAATGCAACAACATGAATAAATCTCAAAGACCCTGAGTGAAAGAAAACAGACATAGAAGAATACACTGCGTGACTCTATTCATATGAAACTCAGTAAGATTCAAAACTGTCTTTTAGTGTTAAAAAAGTATTTACAGGAGGGAAAGGAGACTACCCAGAAAGAAACACGAGGGAACTTCTTGAGTGATTGAAGAGTTACTAGTTTCATTGACTTTCACTTGAGATACTGGTTATATGGGCACATACTAGTAGCAACACTCATCAAACTGAACACCCAGATCTGTACATTTGACTGTATATAAACAATGCTTCGAATTTTAAAAATATAATAAGTAAAATACATAGAAGTACAACAACAAAAAAAGTGGAGGGAGGGAAAGAGCAGACAGGCAGAACAGGAGGGGATTCAGAGGCTACTGCGGAGGTTCTGCCGGGAGATGACAACTAGGACCAGGAGTTAGAGGAGACAGGCCTGACAGGGTTAGCAGTAGTGTCCCCTCTAGGTAACTGAATATATGGTAATCGGCACTGAACAAAATTTTGCTCTGTTTCATTTAAGAAGAACAGGGCAGTAGGAGGCAAATGAAGAACTGTGTTTAGGCCCTGGCCGGGAGGCTCAGTTGGCTGAAGCTTCGACCCACACACCAGAAGGTTGCGGTTCAATCCCCAGTCAGGGCACATATCTACGTGACGGTGTGATCCCTGGTTGAGTGTGTATGGGAGGCAACTGGTATGTTTACCTTTCACAACAATGTTTCCCTCTCTCTATTCCTTCCTCTCTCTCTCAAATCAATAAAAGTGAGAATAAGAAAAAAAAATTGTGTTTTGGACATAAAAGTTTTAAGTATTTTTAAGACATCCATGCAGAAGCTGTCAAACATGTAGTTAGTATATAAACTGATTTTATTAAGCACTGGACATCAAAAGTAATAAAAGGAAAAAACATTTAGAAAAAACATAAACATAAATTTTTAAATTACATTGTAAATTTTAAAATTCACTGAGTCAACATAATTTTAACACAACCTTTTAATTAACACGTCTCAGTAAGAAAATATTTTAATCACTCCCATATCTGTACAATCAATGAATTTCCTCGGCTCCCTCCAAATTGTGATACTGTATGAAGCCCACAAAATAGAGAGAAGAAACAAGAGGCAGGTACCCGAGGTGCTTCCAAGTTAGCCAAGTAAAACCACATTGTACAAAAGAAAGAGAAACCATGTACAATTTTTACCAGACTTTTCGAAGTTAAAAATTTTAACTCAAAATGGTGATGGAAGGAGATTTGACTTTGGGTAGTAAATACACAACACAATATACAGATACGTATTATAGAACTGTATACCTGAAACCTACATATTTTATTAACCAATGTCACCCCAATAAATTCAATAAAAATATATGTATGTATATATAAATATATACATACTCACACAAAAATGTCAGTTTTTAGATCTCTATTAATAGCTCCAATTTCCCTGTAGAAATCATGGTGACCAGCTTCAAAACCACCAGCTTCAAAACCACTTGAATAAAGGGTTCAGTTAATAGAATAAGCTGCATATATCAAAAGAGAAATTTAAAACCAGTTCTGCCACTAAGTAGTAGCTTAAGGACCTCTGCCTCATCAGTAAATTAGAGCTAGCATGTATCCTATTTATTTTTAACATTATTATAAAGGAATGAGATGAAATGAGTAAAAATATTTTAATACAGGCAGAACAGTCAAACAAATGTACAGATATATTGTGTGTATGTAAGTATTTGGCTTTTAGCTACTTATTCTGAACCAGGGGCTTCAGCTTGAGTAACTTGAAGCCATTTGCTAATAAGGGAAAGATCACCCTTACTTCATCTACCAACCCTTCATGCCCAACGTGACAAAGAAACAGGGCCCAGAAAGAAAAGGGACAACAGGTACTGGTTTCACATCTCAGTGCAGGCCACGAACTTGAAAGATTTCACTGTTAGAAAGATACAATATACAGTGGTATTTTTCTCCCTCAAGAAAATCCCTAGATTTTTCTAAGTAGGATTACTCAAGTTACTACAAAACTAATCACCCCAATATAAATTTATAGCCTGGTATGATACCTGGCATACAGCAGATAACAGACAAATACTTAGATGTTGAAGACATGTTGTTCATCCAATTTAATTTTATTAAAAATACCTACCTTTTCCTCTAGTTTCTTCTTCTCTTCACTAAATTGGCTTATTCTTTGTTTGAGAAACTGATTAAGCTGTAAAACCTCTTTCTCGGTAGATGCAAGCTTTTGCTCAAGTTCCTCTTGCTGGGAACTGGACACTGACTGATCTGAAAATGGAGTCTGGAGTGAAGTGTTTTCATATTGTGGCTATTGGGAAAAAAAACAGGTAAGACTTTAAGAGTTTACTTGTCTTTCTGTCCCCACTTCCCCCCGCTTTGCCCACCTCCACCTATCCCCCACCCCCTTTCCCTTTGTCTTGGAAAGGGACTTTGCTTGAGATGATGGGCAAACGATGCACTGAGCAGAGGATGTTGTACTGAGTCGTACATTTGAAATCTGTACGCCAATAACCTCAATTTACATTTTTTTAAAAAAAGTTTTTGTCTTGAACAAATGGGAAGAAATTGGAAATAAGACACAGCAGGAAGAGTATACACAGGCTCTAGCAACAAACAGAGCTTGACATAAATTCCAGCTCGCCAGCAGTTTAATAAAGTATCACACAGAAAAAACGCAACGAAACCGTCAAAGTGCTAAGATAGGTGTATGCGCAGTGGCTGTGGAAAGGCTCTATGGAAGTGCATACATGTGCCTCCATATAACTTGAATGAGGCCTTGAGGAACTCAGCCTGTCCCAGGGGTGAAGATGCAATTCAAAAACCATGTAAATAGCATGTATCATGCTCAGGGGATGTTGAGATAACGGAGTCAGGCACTGCCCTTTATAAACTTAAATTAAAACTAGAGGCATAAGAGAAACCCATATGTAATCACTTACACGACACAACATGTTGGGATAATATGGTAGGCAAAGAAAAGGTGTTAAGAACAAAGCATCAGGAGGTGCAAGGATAAGTAACGACAACATTGGGAAAATGAGAAAAAAGGCCTGACTTGGGCGGTGGCTTTTGAGATAAGAGTTTGAAAATGGGGAAGATTCTAGCAAGAGTAAATAAAAGAAAAAAAAAGAACATTTTAAAAAGGCAAAACATGGAATATATGCAGAGAGTACCCATGTCCATTTAAAGTATATGTTACAAGAGTTGAGAGTATAAAGGAAAATTTAAAAATCTAAGTGGATCATACTATAGAAGCGCAACATTCAAAGTTTAACCTTAATTCACAGAAAATGGAAAGGCAGTGATGGTTTCAGAAGAAAGTAACATGATTTCAGAAGACTGTGAACCATGTTTTGTAAACTCCCTAGCTTTTTTTGGTAACTTCCTGGCATTTAATAAATTCCCTGATATTTAGCCTAGTGCAGACACTCTTGGTAACTTTTGATTAAAAGAATTTAAAAGATGCTACACAACTGGAAGCAGTGAACAAGACAATATGGGACACTGAGACTGGATATGACCATATCATTTTAAGAAGTTACTCTAACCTATTTAGTTGGAAAAAATGAAGAACTGACAAAACTCGAAGCAGAACTGAAATAACTTAGAGAAAATTATTTTTTAAGAGTCAAATGAATAAGAAACATTAAAAAAAACAAGGTTTGAGATTTTGAGTCTAAGCAGAGGCAAGGTTATATGATAACAGGTCTAAGCAAATGCATTTAATTACAACCAGAGCTTATTGGCATTAAGGTACCAGCTGAACAGACAAGCACAGACAAGCACAGTCAGAGAAGCAGGTCCAGAGCTCAGGAGGACGGCTAGGCTGTGCTGGAAGACTGTAAAAAGCTCACACAGATAGTTTCCAGCCAGGCATGAGCTTAGAAGTTGCCACTTCATCTGTTTTACTAAAAAGAGCTGAACTAAACGAAAATTCTACAACTCTTCCTACATCTGTGAAAGAAGTGAGGTCATAGGACAAACTATTGTCCCCAGAATTAGAGAAACAGATGAACAGAAAGGATCACACTTGCTGGAACAGAACCTCCATGGGAACCAATGTTGGGGTAGGAAAACCAGCACAATAATTGATAAATTGATGAATTGCTGGCCACTCAGCAGGAACAAGTCTCCAAGGGGACCCTCCACTTTTTTGAGTTTTACCTCTAGGAGCTCTAACAGGTCCTCACAGTAAATATCAGAGAAAAATCCCCTCATGCTTATAACAAAAGGAGAAAAGGAACCATTTAGAAATACACCAGAACACTGTTCTTGTTAACAAGATCTAACCTCAGGAGAAACTATTGGGTTGCCCAAAAAATCCATTATGTTTTTTCCATAAAATAAAAGACACATTTTCCATTTCCATCAATTACTTTATTGATTTGGTTATTTTGAGTATGTCGGCTGTCTCTTACTATTGGTTTCTAGTGGGGAGAGGCCAGGGGTGCTGCTAAACATCTTCCAGTGCATGAGACAGTCCCACAGCAGAGAATTATTTGGCCAAAATATCAATAGTACCAAAAAACTCTGAAAGCCACTTTTGACACATTCGATCAGTCACAGAACCTTCTCCATAAATCTTTTTTTGTGTTTCAGTTGCATTTTTACCTTTCTTGAAATAATAAGGCATAATTTGCTGAAAATGTTGCATATTTTCTTCCATCTTCAATATTAAAATGGCTGCACAAAAATTCAGCAAGTCTGACAAATTTTTTCAAATGCATGCTGCTATGACAGCTGTCACCATACAACCTAACAAAACTGTTTTCAATAAAGTTACAGACAACTAAGCACTACTACAGCCATCGTGCAGAAAAAACATAACGGACATTTTAGCCAACCCAATGTTTTACCAGAGACTAACCTGCCTAAGAAGCTTAGCTAGATGGGAACTAACCTACCTAGAAAGAAAACATCTAACTCCAGCTACCTCTAATCTTGTCCATCAGGTAGGGAAATATCACCCTGTCCCACCTAAAGGTGAGAAAGAAAAAACTGAGAAGCACTATCAAAGTTCACAATCTGGAGTACAGATCCACTAAAAGACTAAGACCTAATCCAAGACTACAGAATACTTTCCTCCAACACCTTACCACTATATTACTAAAGCCCTACTTACCATATTTTACTTTATCCAATATATCAGTTCTGCCTTATGAAATTTACAAAACACACTAAAAGAAAAGAACAGTCCAAAGAGACTGAACAAGCATCAGAACCAGAGTCAGCTATGTCAAGAATGTTGGAATTATCAGAAGAGAAATTTTTAAAACTATGATGAATATCTTAAGGGCTTTAATCTTAAGGTAGATGAAATGCAAGAACAGGTGAATAATGTAAGCCCAGAGATGAAAATTCTAAAAAAGAATCAAAAATAAATTCTAGAGATCAAAAACACTGTAACAGAAATGAAGAATGTCTTTGATGGGTTCATCAAGAGACTATATGCAGCTCAGGAAATAATCTCTGAGCCTGAGGATATCACAACAGAAACTCCCAAAACGAAAGAGCACAAAGAAAACAGACTGGAAAAAAAATAGGACAGAATACCTAAGATCTGTGAGATAACTACAAAAGGTGTAAGTGACATACATGTAGTGGAAACACAAGGAGAGGGGAGAGAGAAAGGAAGAAAAGCACTATTTGGAAACAATGATTGACAATTTCCTCACATTGTCAGAGGCCACACCTCCCACGCAGGAGGCTCAGAGAGCATCAAGCAGAATTAATGCCAAAAACTACACATAAGTATTTAAATTTCTGAAAATCAAAAATAAAAAAATTCTTAAACCAGAAAGAAAAAAAACCCCTTACCTATGGACAGGCAAAGATAAAAGCTGTATCTCACTCCTCAGTAACTATACAAACAAAAAGAGAGTCGAGTGCGACATTTAAAGTGTTGTGACCAAAATCCTCTGACCTAGAACTCTGTTCCCTGCAAAATTACTCTTCAAAAGTGAAGGAAAAATATTTTCTTAGACAAAAAAAAAAAAATTTGAGAGAATTTGCTGCCAGTAGACTTGCGATGAAAGCAGTGTTAAAAGTTCTTCAGACAGAAAAAAAATAATATAGGTCAGAAATCTGGATCTATATATAGAAAGGAAGAACATTGGAGAAGGTATAAGGAAAGAAAACTTTCATTTTTCTTAACTGACCAACAGATAACAGTTTGCTCAAAATAACAGCAGCAATAATGTATTCAATTACCTGCATGTCTACTTCTATTGAGTACAGAGATAAAATAAATGACAGCAATAATACGAGGCAGAGGATGGAAGATGTAGGAATAGTCACTTTAATAAGGCACTCACTGCCCATGAAACGTAGTGCAATTGCACTGGTTGTAAAGTCACAAGGCCACCAGAAGTAGCACCTACGTGAGTGTGCTTGGTAGGGTGATAACACGGGTGTAATAATTTATGGTTTTGATTTGAACATGTCACCTAAAATGTCATATGGTGTGCCTGAGTGTGATATTGTTATGTTTCAGAATTACATGCTTATAATTTTGTAATAAATAGGGGCACTACTTGTGCCAGACCCTGTATATTGCAAATTCTAGGACAACCACTTAAAAAAGGTTTTGAAAAAGCATAATATATATGCTAAGAAAGAAGAGAAAATGGAAGCACATAAAGCAAGAGTTCAATTAAAACTGCAAAAGGCAGAGAAAGTGTGGAAAACAAAAGTGGGAACAAAGAACAAGGGCAACAAAATGGCCCCAAACATGACAGATATTAATCCAATCAACAATCACTTTCAATCTGAATGGTCTAATCACACAATTGAATGACAGAAATCGAATGCATCCAAAAACAAGACCCAACTATATACTATCTAAAAGAACTCACCTTAAATATAAGGACACATACCAATTAAAAGGGATGGAAAAAGACGTGTCATACTAACATTATCAAAAGATAGCTGGAGAAGCTGTATTAATTTCAGACAAAGCAGACTTTAGAGCCCATGTGGCAAACACAAGGCCTGTGGGCCAAATCCAACCCTCCACCTTGTTTTATCTGGCCCGGCACCTTGGTTCCACCCAGCGGCAGCACCGAGCTCCTTGCCCCTAGTTAAGGAGTAGTTACATTTATATGGTCCTAAAATTACATTCAGCCCTTTGAAAGCAACCACGAGGCTGATGTAGCCCCTGGTGCAAATGAGTTTGACACCCGTGCTTTAGAGCAAGGAAAGTTATCAAGCATCAAAAGGAGTATTATATAATGATAAAAGGGTTAAAACTCCAAGAAGACATAACAATCCTTAAGGTATATGGGCTGAAAAACCAAGCATCAAAGTATGACTGTGGATACAGCAAGGACTTCTGAATATACTACCAAAAACATAATCCATGTTAAAAATTGATAAGCTGGACTTCAATAAAATCTTCTGCTTTGCAAAAGACAATTGTCAAGAGAATGAGAAGACGAGCTACAACGAGGGAGAAAATATTTGCAAAAGACACATGTGATAAAGGAACTGCATCCAACCACTGAAAAAGTGAGTGCATCTCTCCAGGAAGTAGAAGGAAACATAACTTTGTTAAAATGAAGCATAAAGAGGCTTCTGTAGCCAATGCTGTAGGTGAGCCTTCTCTGCAGCCTGCCAAAGATTCTAATTTTACTGGAACTGTTTTATCTCCCCTTCCCTGATTGGGTGGGTGGGGGTGTGACACGTATGAACCAATGAGACCTGAAAACTACCTTGACATCATTCTCCTATTTACCATTTGTGTATGAGCAAATCTGCGCTACACAAACGTATCTGGTAGTGAGAGAAGCTGTGGTCGGTCCTCTACATGAAAGTAAACAGAAGAGTCTGAAGCCAAAATGCTTTAATGTCTAAATTTAGTAAGACCTTTTCAGCTTTCATCCACTTTATCTGAGTGTCACACACCGCCCCTCCCCAGGCTCCTTCACAAGCTGTGTTCTTCTTCTGCCTTCTCATACACTGCTGTTCCTTGTCTTTATTCCTGGATCCCATTTTCTTCATTCCCTGTGACATCTGATCATGCCCAAGGCTTCACAACCACTCAGGGAGACTGACATCCTCTAAACCTCTAATCTCTCCCTCAGACCTGTACCCATGCATGCATATCGGCCTCATTCACCTCATTCCCAAATTTACAATACACAGGCTCAACTAATTTTTCTGCTCTAAACCTATTCCTGATATAGTAGTCTCTACCTTGGTCACTGACAATATAAACCTATCAATGTTCCCCATCTGAAATGAGGCAATCATTCTCTCTCATCACACTAAAGTCACTAAAGCTAGCCCAGGTTGCATAGATGTTTCTGTCATTATGAACAACACTGTTTTAAAATTCAGATGTCATTTAACTTTGAGACTACTGAGATAGCCTCTGTCTGCCTCTGATGCCATCCATTTTAAGTCCAGTCTCTGTTATGTCACTGGAGAAACCAAACTAGGATACTTTGTAACGAGTGAAAGTATAATAATTAGGCTAGTCCACAGACATTAACTGAAAAGGTCTCTAAATGCTGGACAGATGGAACCTTTCCTTCTCAGGCCTTTGAAACAAGTTGTTCCCTGCTTACATCTTCAGCCACATTTCTTATCCTTCTTAATGTGCACTTCATCCATACAGCGTAATTTGTATTTTTCTAAATGCATCATCTCCTCCTCTTGCCTTCGGGCCTCCTGACGTGCAGTATAATGTGTCTCCAACACTATTCTTCCACCTCCTTCACCTGGTTAAATTCTTTTAGCTCACCGGGTTCTCAGGTTAGATATTCTTTCCTATAGGGGGCCTGACCCAACTTTTGGAAGACTGGTTTCTATGTTCTCAGTAGGGATTCCTATTACATTTCATATACATCCCTTTTTGGGGGCACTTCAAAATACTACAACTGTGTTGTTTATCTGTGTTTCTCACTGGATTGTACACTCTTTGAAGGAAAAACCAAGTTCATTCACATTTATACTACTAGCATCTAAAAGGTGCCCTATCCATAGTAAATATAAGTAACCTTTGAAGAAATGAGTGAACATGTCTATATACTGCCTCCCTCTGTGAGCTCCAAGATCCATGAAAACAGAAAACTGTTCTTCACTCTTGCGGCCCCAGCATTGAACACATTAAATGTTGATGTTTCGTTGGATGGGCTCCTTTGTAAAGTGGTACTCATTTACAAAGTGCTCATTAGCACCCAAGTACTTGGTGCATAAAAAGTAGGTGAAGGAAAACGATGTAGAAAAAATCACACAAATGAAAAGAAACAGGGTAGATGGGAACAAGAGGAGGGAGGATGCACTGATACAGTGTAGAAAACACTCTTCAGTCGGCCCCTCCAAGGCTCACACGCATGTCCACGGGAAGAAGCGAGCTTTCTCTTCAGTCTTTACCGAAAGAAAAGAATCCTTCGCATTTTGTGCTTTTTCCATGAAGTCACCTTAACCACAGGCTGAAATTTTGGTATGAGGCGTTAGAAGTACAAACCACTCTCTGCTTCTATCAATTCCACCCCTAAAACAATCTAGGAAGCTTGAATTTTAGAACACGGACCTAGCACTCATTTTCTGCCCATGAGACTTGGTAAGGCCCATGTCTCAGGTCATCGTGACTGTAAAGGCTATTCGAAGTTTTTAAAGAGCAAATAGAAGTTACTTCTCAAGAACATGTTTTTTCATCTATAAATTCATAAAAGAACATTATTTCAAATTTTCTTTATTCAACCTAGAATACACAGAATATTAAAGGTATTATTTTCTTTGTTTAATGTGTTATGGAATTAAAATGAACAAGCTAAGGGCACGCCTGGCTAGCTCAGTTGGTAGAGCATGAACTCTTAAAACGAACAAGCTATTAACCCGAAAATGTGCATCCACAAATTGCTGTGCACTAAAATTAATGCTGTTCATAGATCCAAGGTAGAAATTACTTCACTGAAGAAATGATCTATCATCACATTTATCGTTTCTTCTAACCACTGCCATTTAATGAGCTCTCTATATCTAATAAAAAAGTTTATCTTTAAAGGACACATGGACAAAGCCAAAGGGGAGTAGGATGGAGGGGGTGGGGGTGGGGATAACTGGGGTGGGGGGAAGGGGGAAAATGGTGACGACTGTACTTGAACAACAATAAAAATAAAATAAAATAAAATTTAAAAAGTTTGTCTTACATATTTATCATACCCACTTAATACTTCAGGTATCCCCTTTTATTAACTTCCCTAATCTTTTAAAATCAAATTTCTCAACAGTATTTTAATTCTTCACATAACTTTAAAATCTTTCTAATATTTTTAGTAGTCTAAGCCTTTTTCCACTTCCTTCCAGGTATTTCTGTCATTGCTGACTGGCTTGGAGAGCCCTCTACTGGCCTGATGCTGCGTCAAAGAGCATTTTCTTCGGCTTTAGGACACACATGAAATGTTACATGCGTTGGTAATATAATAATAATGGTATAATTCAAGCGAAACCTTTATTCAGAATAATAAAACTACAGGGGAGACTGAATGGTTCTATTAAAATACTGTTATCAGAAATAAACCCTCACATGTGTGGTCAAATGATCTTACACAAGGCGCCCAGGCCAGTCAACGGGAAAGAGACAGTCTTTTCAACAAATGGTTCTGGAGAAACTGGGTTATCCACATGTAAAAGAATGGAGTTGGACCCTTACCTAACATAATCTATAAGAATTAACTCAAAATGTGTCAAAGATATAAATGTGAGATCTAAAACTGCAAAACTCTTAGAAGAAGACACAGCAAAAGTTTTGGGACACTGGATTTGGCAGTAATTTCTTGACTATGACACCAAAGGCACAGGCAGAAAGAAAGTACACAGATTAGACTTGATAAAAATTAAAATATTTTGTACATGAAAATACACCATCAACAAAGTACAAAGGCAACTCAGAATGGAAAAAAATACTTGCAAATCATATCTGATAAAGGATTAATATCCAGAATACATAGAGAACTTCTAAAACTTAACAACAACAACCACAAAACTTTAAAACGGGCAGAGGTCTCGAACAGACATTTCTCCGAAGATGATATAGGCATACCTCATTTTACTGCACTCCTCTTTATTGCACTTGGCAGCTTGCATCGATGATTAGCATTTTTTAACAATAAAGTATTTTTTAATTAAGGTATGTGCATTGTTTTTGCATACATACTGCGATTGCACACTGAACAACTACAGTATGGTGTAAACATAACTTTTATATTCACTGGGAAACCAAAAAAATCATGTAACTAGCTTTATCACAGCATTCACTTTATTGTGGTGGTCTGGAACTAAACTTGCAGTATCTCCAAGGTGTGCCTGAATAAAACTGACCAATACGGACATGAAAAGATACTCAATATCATTATCATTGGGGAAATGAAAATCAAAAGTACGATAAGGTATCACCTCACTCCTATTAGGATGGCTATTATCAAAAAGTAGAAAATAACCAGTGTTGGCAACAATGTGAGGAAAATGAACCTTTGTACACTACTGGTGGGAATGTAAAATGATACAGCCACTGTGGAAAACATTAGAGTTCCTCAAAAAATTAAAAATAGAATTACCATGTGATCTATCAATTATTCTCGTTTGGCTACATGCTCAAAAGAATTGGAAACAGGATCTCAGAGATATTTATACAGCCATGTTCAAATAAATAACATAAAATATGTTCATGGTAACATTCTTTACTGTAGCTAAAACATGGAAGCAAACCGAGTATCCATTGTCCTGAATGGATAAGCAAAATGTTGTATCCATACAGTAGAATATTATTCAGCCTTAAGAAAGAAAATTCTGACATGCTTAAAAATGAATGAACTGTGAGGCCATTACGCTAAGTGAAATAAGCCAGTGAAAATTTGAAATAATGTTCTTTTATGAACTTATAGATGAAAAAACATGTTCTTGAGAAGTAACTTCTATTTGTTTGAAAAAACACAAACAAATCCTGCATGATTCCACTAAACATGAGATACTTAGAAGTAGAAAGGAGATGGTGGCTGTCAGGGATTGGGGAGAAGAATAAGAAGACGTTGCTTAATGGGCGCAGTTTCAGTTTTTATAAGATGAAAAGCGCTCAAGAGATAGATGACGGTGCACAGTATTATGAATGTATTTAACCCCACTGCACTGTACATTCCAAACGGTTAAAATGAAAGATGGTAAATTGTATACGTATTTTAACAAAAAAATGAAAAAAAACCCATGGAGATAACTCCTCCACTCGCCGACTTTATGTAAAGCTATTAGAAAGGCAAAAATCTCAAAGTTTGAGAACACTCTGTTAACACAGCTGTAAGGTGGGAGGGGGGAGTCTCATATACACTGGTAAGAGCTAAAAATTAGAATAAGCTGTCTAGATAGCAATTTGACAATATCAATAAAAATGACCAATTCATACACCTAGATATTTCACTTCCAAGAATTTAACTTACAAAAAAACTTGAAAAGGCATAAAACAATGTTTATAAATGATTATTCTCCATAACATTAGTTATAATATCCTCAAACTAGAAACTATACAAATTTTGATGAGCAGGAACAGGTTGAATAAATTATGCTATCTTCATAAAATGAGAAATCAAGCAGTTGTGAAAGCAAAAAAAAAATAAGAAAAAAGGATGCTGTGTATGTAATGATATGGAAATAATTACTGTTTTTTATATGAGATAAAGGGGAAAAAGCACAATGCCAAATAATGTATGTATTTTGATACTTTCTGTTAAAGCTGGGGGATAAAATACATTTGTATCTGCTGGCGGGTGTTGGACAGATGAAAGACTGGATATCTTTTACTACATATACAAATATAAACCATGTGAAAAGTATAAAATCAACACATGCTTTATTAATAAAACCACCATATAATCTTACCTGTAAATTAGACATATAAGAATCCCCACAATTTACATAGTGTCCTAACATGGCATGTTGTGCCCGTAATTCATTATCCCTTATTCGCTCATGTAGGTGGGTAATTTGTTGCTTCTGCCTGTAAAACAAAATTGAAGTCACATAATAAAAAATATCTTTTCTAAGAATAGTTAAGAGTAGAACTTCTAGTATTCTAATAACTTGGTAAAAGAGTTAAAAGTATTATCAATCTTAAAATTCATAACAGGAAACAGTAACTTGAATAACTTTGGATTACTTCCTTGACGTCCTACAATATATAGAATTGAAGGATATATCTTAATAGTTATGACAATGACTATATGTATTTCCTACTGCCATAAAATGACTATTGGTATCTCCCCCAAAATTCATATATTAAATCCTAATGCCCAATGTGATGGTATAAGGAGGGGGTGCCTTTGGGAGGTAATTAGGTCATAAGGGCAAAAGCTTCAAGAATGCAATTATTTGAAATGCAATGCTCATAAAAGAGGCCCCAGAGAGCTCCCCAGCCCCTTTCACGACGTAAAGTCACCAGGAGAAGACGGCCATCAATGCACCAGGAAGTTGGCTCTCACCAGACACTGAATCTGCCAGTGATTTAATCTTGGACTTCCCAGCCTCCATAACTGAGAGAAATAAAATTCTGTTCTTTATAAGCTACCCAGTCTATGGTATTTTGTTATAGCAGCCCAAATGGACTAGAATACCCTATTAACACATAGCCCTCAAAATAGTAATTATACTGGTGTTCAAAAAATAATACAGGTCAACTGACTCTGATTGTTTGAAGAAGAGTACATCCTATTAATAAAAGTCTGAATTTTGATCTGCTTTTAAAACATGCAGTACAGAGAATACAGTCAATGTTATAATAACTATGCATGGTGCCGATGGGTACCAGACTGATGGGAGTGATCACTTTGTAAAGTATATAAATGTCTAATCACTATGTTGTATGCCTGAGGCTAATACA
>VMDR010020304.1:0-17664 GCA_007922815.1 Macrotus californicus
AACTGAAAAGACTTAACCTATTATTTCTAGGTTCAATCTTTCTAGTTTGAAAGATTGCCTTGCCTTTGGAGTTTGGAGTCTGGGGAGGGAGAGAGGAAAGACGTAGGCCCAGTGGCACATTTGAAGCAAATGCGTGAGGGCTCCGATATCAGCTCTTGGATCCAGAACTGAGGTAGCTTGTTCTGAAATAGTCAATGACATTTGGGGCTTTTTTGAAAACTGTAGGATGCAGACACAAAACCGCTCCCAACTAATGTTTTGAAAAAGTATTGAAAGTTATGACCATGGCAAGGGTGAGTCTCAACTCTTTACCCAGAGGAGAGAGCCACCCCTTGGCCAGGGGTGATACTGACAGATGGCAGGACAGCTAATGCGTCAGCATGCATGGCATTCACAGTGTGCTCACTGGGACACATATTTTCTCGTCTTTTCAACAGGCTGTTGAAAAATCAGGTGTCAAAATGACCGAACGCTTTGACTGCCACCATTGCGAAGAATCTCTCTTTGGCAAGAAGTACATCCTGAGGGAGGAGAGCCCCTACTGCCTGGCCTGCTTCGAGGCCCTTTATGCCAGCACATGCGAGGAGTGCAGGAAGCCCATCGGCTGTGACTGCAAGGTACCCCCGCGCCTTCCCTGAGTAATGCCCTATATCTCCTGGGCCCCTCCTGCTCCCCAAGAACCACAGGCCTCTCGGTGTGGTCATGCTGAAGTCCTACTCCTCATCACCCATTGATTCCATCTCTTGGTTCCCCCACTCTGATGGGCTTGGACCCTTCCAGAAGTATTATTGAACTCTTCCCTCTTCTCAGTTGGTCTCTGACTACTCCTGATTCCATAGCACTTGCTTTCCCAGGAAGTTTGTGCTCAGTGTCCTAAGTACAGTTCGTACATTCTAGTCATTCATGTCCTTATCTCACACCCACTCCAGCTCCCAATGCTGCAGCTGCTTGAGGGCCATGCTGTCTTGCTCCTGTTTGCTCTGTGCTGACTCAGGAGGAGCAGGTGCTGCTCGATAAATATTTGATGAAGAAATGTGCACATGAGGGAGCCAGAGCTGATGCCCAGATAGATGGGCACGTCAAAGCAGGAAATTCATTGGCATATGAGGGGTTCTTTTCTCTTTAGTGGCAGAAGGTCAGGATTTATGTTGTTTCATATTCAAGGGGAAAGATGCACACATAGGAATTCTCAGCTTTGCTGCTGTGGATGGCCCAGCAGCTTCAACTGAGGCCACCTGTCCTTTGTGCTGACTGCCTGGGGTTGAGTGTTGGGAACCCTGGCCTGTACTTCTCAGCATATCTTTAGTCCAAATTGGACCACTGAAGGATGCCACTGGGAGTCTGTCTGTGTCTCCAAGTTTGCAGATGTCTTCACCTGCAAAACAGCTGCTGAAACACACGTGACAAACACTGGCTGAGTGCCATCCTCAGAGCCACAGATTTCGTACAAAATGGGGTTCGAAATCTCCAAAGGAATTCCCAGATTAATGGACTTTAAGGCAATTTATGGCATTTCACTTTTTTCTGCTTTCATTCCTTTGTCCTTTTTTGGGATTTTGTCACACTCCTCTGTTGTTACAAATATCAATACGTAACTACTGGCTGATTGACAATTCTAACATATCCAATGCACATTTCTTATAGTTCTTTATTTTATCGTATCATTCCTAGGAAAGGCAATAAGCTATGGGATATGCCATCAGTTTCTGTTGCTAGGTATTTAGTGACAATTGAGGAATAATTTCTGTCTTATGTGGAAAGAGGCCTTTGTACAGAGCAGAGACAAAGGCTGTGCAACATGGGCCACTGGAGGCCAAACTGGGCTGTGTATCTTTCGGCTTCAGAATGGGAGTGACATGCCAGATGTCAAAGAAATGAGACTCAAAGGTTGTCTTGTGTAAACTTTAAATGGTTCAGCAGTCTGGCCACCATGAGCAGAAAGTAGCTGATCTTGCTAGTCTAGGAGTTGAATACCTGTTTATCTCCAGCTCTTTCTAAGGATGTCTCCCTGTACCCAATGGGTGTTCTTAGTTCCTCTTTGTGTATTGACTAGGCCAAGCATAAGAGTCCAGGTGCCATACTGCCTGGTTCCAGTCCTGGCTCTGTGGTTCACTAGCTGTGTGGACCTGGGCTGACTACTTGACTCCTTTGTGCCTGTTTTCACATTTCTAAAATGGAGGTAAAACAAAGGTGCCTACTTCATAAGGTTATGGTATATAGATACATAGCCCTGCGTGCCAATTAAATGGCAGCTGATGTTATCACTATAAACTTCAAACTTCCACTTTCCTTTCAACTACTTCCTTGTTCTTTCCCTAACATGTTCCCTGCACATACCTCTTAGAACAAGCTTTGCCCTCTCTCTTGATCAGTTTTCATCATAAAAACATCAATAAAAATATCTGGTTTGAAGAAGAACTAATAGGCAGAGAAAAAATTATTTTATAAAAACCTTACCTGGGCAAGAAGTAAGCACAAGGTTCAGCTATTATTCTGACAACCCCAGTTTAAAGGGAACATTTTGGATACTTGGAACTAGTCATCCTTGACTGGTGACTAATGTAAAAACAAAACAAAAATCACTTACCATTTCTCCAACATTATTTAGTGGAAAGACACTTGAACCCCACTATCCTTCAGTACATACTTTATGAGCAAACACATGTGGCCAAAACCAACATGGCCACTGCAAAGTTAAGAGTTCATCATGCTGAACTTTTCAACCCAGATTAATGGTTTATTGTATGTGGAGTTATGCCATGTGATTTTCTACACTTTAGAGGAAAAAGAGTTGTTGACTTGAAGTTAGATCTTGCCATTTGGTGCTTTTGAATATTTGTAATGGTTTTCTTGACTTTCAGAAATAATCATGTAGTTGACTTTGTGGAGAAAGCAACGGTAGAGCAAAATTTCTGCTACTTCAGGAAGTAAAGTCAAAGGCGGCTGCTCAAGGGAGCAACTGAGCTGGCAGACCTGGTGGGCATTCTCTTTTCTTAACATAGCATAGGCCCCGTGAGCTCACTTAACTCTCCCTCTGAAGGACATGGGTATATGTATAATCTTTAAATATTGGCAAGCCTATGCCCCAGCCGGGTGGCTCAGTTGGCTAGGGCATCATCCCGCACATCAAAGGTTATGGTTCAATCCCTGGTCAGGGAATGAACGGGAGGCAATTGGTCGATGTTTCTCTCTCACATTAATGCCTCTCTCTCTTCTCTTCCTAAAATCAATAATAATAATAGTAATAATCCTCGTGTGAGGATTAAAACATAAATAAAATAAAATATTGGCCAGCTTTTGGGATTTAGGCTAATCTTGTGGGTATTGACTGCCCTTTAAATGAGGCAGACAAGACTTCAGGGTCTGTTGCTGTAGCTAGATTATATATGTTTGAATATCACTTCTATGCAGTCTCTCAATAATATTCTTTACTTCTATTTAGTTACTCTGAAGAAATTCTGAGATCTCAAAGGGTAAAAACCATTTATTTTTGTGGCCAGTCGATTAGTTGAGAATAGGTAATACAAATAAAGTTTTATGATCCTCCAACATTATGCTGTTCTTGTGGACACTAGCAAAAAATGATTTTAGCTTGGTTATAGGTTTTTTTTGTGGATGGGTTTATCTACCTATGTTCTGGACTTCAAAAATTCAAGAAATTAAAGAAAAGACAGGCTGGCCAATAGCTCCAGAGACGACCGTAAGTACCATGTACGTATCAAATCAGTGATTTTAACAAACTCTAGGCCATGTACCCAGTTCAAACTTTGAATTTTCCATGTCTGTGCAAGCAGGGTCATGAAGTCAAATGGGCCACCTGACTCATCCAGGTGCCCTAGAAGGCTCTGGGAAGAGGAAGAAATAGTAATGAATGAAAATCCATCTGTGGATCTAAAACTAGTATTCACAGTTAGCTTCCAACAGTTGTAAAAGCTACCCAAACGGAGTGATTCTTTTGTTCTAGACACTGGGAAAATGCATTAATTGCCAGATCTAGACTTTCCATAACACTGCATAGAGAGGAACTTTCTTCATTCCATTTTCTGGAGAAGCCACTGAGGCTGAGAGAGGTTAGGGTCTTGCTGGGTTACAGGGTTGGGAGGCATTTGAATTAGAAGTAAAACGCAGGTGGAGTGGTTCCTGACTCACAAGCTGCATACTGCCTGCCCTGCGCAGCCTCAGCTGGGGGGACATCTGGTCAGGTGTGGACTGGACTAGTGATCAGTCCTGAGAGAGCTGTCTACCTTGCTTCTATCAGTGACCTGAGCAAAAGGCTCCTTCCTTTCTCCTGGGGCCCCTCAGATGGCAATGACTGTGCTGCAAAAATGATACTCAATTTGTTTCTAGAACACTCTTTCTGACTTCCTAGTTAGTTAAATGGGAACATTGAATTGAATAATCAGATTGGCATGAGTCTATCCATTAAACTATAAAAGTTTCTCATTTAAAATTTGGAAAGTTCTTAAAGGACAGAAAACTTCTGAGGCCTTTTGGCGGAAAGCAGCTGGGAGAATGAAACAGAAACAGGAGACTAAGATTTTTTTTACCTATCCAGGTTAAATCTAGATGGCTCTGTTACACTTTTAGGGGATTCCTGACCAAGGCTTAGGGAGCATAAGGTCAGACTGAGAAAACCATCCTTCCTGCCCTCCACCACGCCACAGGCCTCCCCTGCTGGGCCTCTCTGGACCATTCTTCAGGGAAGAGCAACTCTGCCAGATACATTCCCACAGTCCAGGCTGCCGTCTGACTCCTTTTATTTGTTGAGGTGATTTTCAGTGCTTAGTGAGTGAATCACCTTTTTAGAGGTTTTATGTAATTTGTCCACGGAGTTTGTAATGAATACTAAAAGTATTTATAGTTATTTAGACACCCTCCTATAAGAGAAAAATCTGAAGGAAATCGAGTAAAGCAGGATCCTAAGAATTGGAAACAAAGGTGACCAGATGGGTTATATAAGAACCTCTCAGTCCATGAAAACCAAAGGGTCACCTGCAAGGCATGCCCACCAAGGTACACAGCGCTCAGCAGTGACATTGTGCCCACCGAGGTGGGACTTGTGCCAGACTTGCCACCTACAAGCCTTGATTCCCATGTCTGAAAACAGGGTTGCTTATCTCAGGGGAGTTGACCGTTTACATGGATGGAACAGCGCCCCACAGAGGAAGGGCCTTCGTTTCCGCCATCATCTGTTCCTCTGGACCTTTAAGGGTTTAAAGAGTATGCCACTGAAAACCTGATAACCTGGCAGTCTGAAAGCCTAGGCCCTCTTTGCACAGCGCTGAGCACGACTGACACTGAGGGTCCATTTATAAAGTAGTCTTGTGGGTGTGAGGAGTGGTTGCTTTGAGAAATCAGCAGGTGAGCGTCTGCCAGCCCAGGCAGACCAGTGTGTGAGGGAGGAGTGGGTGCCAGCACCACGCCAGCTTCAGGCTGCAGCCACCCTGCCATCCAGAGCTGCCTGCAGTGAGCTGAGGGGCTGAGGGTCCCTCCAGGACACTTTGCCCCATGGCTCAGCTCTCAATGTCTCAAGAAGGGTACATTCAGGGCCAAGCCACAAGCACTTCCATGCTAGGAATGTTTCTGAAATGGAAAAATATAAAATCTGACAGGAAGTCTTTGGGCCTAATCTTACACTGTTTATCAACATATTACTGCAATTTATGACATTTCTGTGAGCACAAGATTAACCGTGGTATTTTTCCTGAGATATATAAAAGATTCTTTTCTTCTTCTTCCCTCGTTCTCTGGAAGACTTTAAAACCAGGACATTTTTAGGAGATTTTGAAGTTTTTGAAAGTCTATCAGCAAATCTGCACTTCTTAACCTCGGATCTCTGGCATCAAAGTGGTATTTCTATTGCACTCACTTTTGAGGACCCCACAGTGTGCTCCATACCTGACAGTATTGACAAGACCAGATGAGGCCACCTCAGTCTGAGAACCAAAAGTAAAACTCTCTGTGGAGCTGAGAACACTACAGAGGAAAAGGGCCACTGTGTCTTTACAAATAACCCTTGAGAGTGCAGTCTGAAGGTCGGGTTTGGGCACAGGAGTCCACTCGGTTCACCTAGCTTCTTGGCCTTTCTGTGGTATTTCCAATCTACCTGTCAGCTCCAGGGAATCATATACCTAAAATATTGCCTCATACTGAGACTCTGAGGAAAATGTTGTGTTGGCCAAAAGCCTCTGCCCTAAAAAAGACAAAGCTGGCAGTATTTACTCTTGCCATGAAGTCTTTTCTCACCTCCTACAAGTTGTAGACTTCCTTAAGAAGTGAGTCAGGAGGATGCTGTGACATGAACTTATTAACTTAAACTTTCTAAAAAGAGCACAAACTGAGAGCCTAGGAAGGAGAATGACAGAGAAATCTGAGAGTGTCCTTGGTCAGATAACGATTTTGAAGGAGGTGTATGACATCGGGTCTTCAGGGCTCTGTATTAGCTGGGGGTGGTGCAGGGCTTCCCTTCAGCCACTGTCACTTTGGGCTGTGCCCATTCACTGAGCAGCTGATATTTGAGCTGGGCCTCAAAGCAGAGGGGTTTTTGCCTGTTGGGAAAGAGGATGGGGTAGGGCCTTCCCAGGCAAGGGCCAGCCTGGGCAAGGGTGTGGAGGGGTGAAGGAGTACTACAGCAGAGGTCAAGGCTAGGCAGACACGTTAGGACCAGCTTGTAAAGATGCTGCCATGCCAGGCGAAGACTATGAGAAAAATATACACCTGGTTCTGTTAGATCATTGAAGGCTGAATGTTGTAGAAAAGGTAGTTCATGGTTTTTTAGCATCATGAATTTAAATTTGCTCATGTATAAAATAAGAATAAAACTTTATATCATAGGATATTATATGGTTCAAAATATGTAAGAAGGGGTTAAGAAAAAGAATTTTAGATTTAAAAGAGCTGAGGAAGTTAAAAGCACTATACAAAAGTGGAGTCGTAGTTATTAGCATGGGAGAGTTGAGGTGTAGGAAATTCTAACCCGTGTTACTATTTTTGTGAGTACCTGTCATTTCAGCCAGTGATGTTTTGAGGCAACTATTTTCGTCAGTAGCTATGATCTGAATAAAAGCTAATACTAACATTAATTGAGCAATTACAGTAAACCAAGTGATTTATGACTGGTGTATCTACTTTACTGTATAACTGTTATGTGTTAAAATGCTTTACATGCAATAACGCATTAACTCATTCAGTCTTTGTAGCCAGAATCTGGAGCCTTGAGTTCAGTCAGTAGGATGAAATACATCAGGTATTTTCAACACCTGCCATGGCCTCCAGGGGGCACTCATGCTACGGCAGATGCGGAGTGAGTGACCAGGCTGCACCCCTGCATGTGTACAGCAGCTACTCAGATGTCCTGGGCCTGGGCAGTTGACCAGTGTCTGCAGCTGGAACAGAGGGGTGGGCCAATTATATTCCTACTGAAGACCCACCACCAACAGTGATGCAAGCTTCTTTAAAGACTATTTTTATTTATTGCATATTATGAAATTTAAGAGCGTGGTCATAGTTCGATATTTATTTTCAGGGGAAATATCTGTCAGAATGTTTCGAAGACTATCAAACATCCTTGAATGAACAATTCAGGGATTGTTTTGTGTAAATGCAGAAAGACGTGTGTGTGTGTGTGTGTGTGTGTGTGTGTGTGTGTGTGTGTGCAGGGGAATTGTGCAGGCAAGTTGCAGTGGCCCCAGGAAAGGAATGCCTCAATAGCCCAACCCTGGCCAACTGGAAAAGCATCTTAGGAATGGGGAGGGCAGGACAAGAAGCTCTTCCAGGCATCTGCTTTCCACCAGCCTGAAGCACAGGTCAGCTTCTCAAGCTGAAGCCAAGCAGAGGTAGCTGTACCACTCTTGGGTTTAGTAAATCAGGTCATTTTGAGGAAGGCAGCAGCTCCCTGGGGGGACTGGAGACCAAGAGGGCACGAGTGAGTACAGAAAGTGTGGCCTTTACAAGTATGGAAGTCTTGCATGGATGCTTACGATCTAGAAAGGACTTGTCGTTAGTACTCAAATTTAGGGGAACACTTCCTAGTATCAAATGTCTATGTCAGCAAATCAGCCTTAAACAGTAGCTATTATGTTTTCATGCCAGAAATGCTGACCGTAGGAAAGATGGATTTCTGCAGTGCTTTTGAATTATGTGAACATTTTAAAATTAGCTTTACCTTGACTGTTCAGTCACATTCACCACTCTGATGCTCTTTCTTCATCTGGGGACCAAGGCTAACCAGGGCAGAAAGTGTGATGAGAGCTGGTGGCTTTGCTCTCACAATGCCCTCTGAGGAGGTTCCTCCTCAGTTTTTCTTCAGGTCAGCCCCAAGGCAAATGTCCTTCACCTCGTATTTCCTTTCCTTCACTTTTCACTCACAGCTTGTAGCCCCTGACTGTGTGCTGCCAACTCCCTGGGCAACACTAGGCCACCTTCCAGGGAGGCGGCCTCTCTGATCTTCCCCTCTCCCCTCACCGCCCCTCTGTGTGTCTCATCGAAGGCGGGCCGTGACTAGTGGAACACAGAGAACGTTTTGCAGCTTTTCCACAGTAGCGAGCCTTTATGGGGTGGCTAGTCTGCACAGAGAGAACCCAGCTAACTCTGAAAAAGTGTTTTTCACCTGCTACGTAACAATAAAAACTTAGTATTTAATTTTTTAAGTTGTGGTAAAATGCATATAATGTAAAACATGCCATCCTAACCTTTTAAAGTGTACATTTCCGCAATGTTAAGTACATTCACGTTGCTGGGCAGATCTGCAGAACTGTTCATCTTCCCATACCGCAACTGTGCCCATTACACAACAACTCTCCTTCCCTCCGCCCCCCGCCCCTAGCAGCCACCACTCTGCCTTCTGTCCCTACCAATCTGGCTGCTCTAGGGATCTCATGTAAGTGGAGTCATTCAGTAGTTGTCTTTTTGTGTCTCGGTTAAGGTGCACCCACGTTGTAGCACATGTCAGAATTTCCTTTCTTTCCTGAGCAATGGTCCAATGCATGCTTATACATTTTGTTTATCCATTCATTCATCGGTAGACGCTTGGGCAGCTCCCATTTTTGATTATTGTGAATAATGCTACTATGAACATGTGTCTACAGACCCCTGCTTTCATTCTTGTGGGTGTACATCCAGAAGTGGAATCGCTGGATCATATGGTAGTTCTATTTCTAATTTTTTGAGGAACTGCCGTACTATTTTCCACTCCAAAATATTTTAAATACATGCATTCCACAGTCAGCTTGACAACAGTGACAGCTTGATCAGAACCCCAGCTCTTCGTAAATTAGGCTGTTCCTGTTCGTCCCGGACAGGGCTGTAAAGGGTTTGTTCCACTTCATTCAGAGTCTAAACCAAGGCAGTGCTAAATTGCATTCATTTGGCTATGAACATGGTAGTGTTTCTGATTTTTTTCAGTGAATATTCACAGCTCTCATTAAGGGTAGTTTTTGAAAGCAAAGAGCAACACAGAGTCTACTGGGATTTTACCCGGTATGCTCACTGGAAATATCTTTTGAATCAGAAGGACTCGAGCTTGAACCCAGACTCAGTGACATGCCAACTGCGTGGCTATGAGCAAGTAACTGAACTTCTCTGAGCATATTTCCTTTGCAGGGTGGCACAGCCTTGACCTCACAACGTGGTCATAATCATCGCCCCTGGTATCCCAGAAAGAGAAAAGTAATGATTTCTTTTGGAAGGAGGGAAGTATGGACTTGCAATTTTAATGAATGAGACTGCATATATAGTCATTAACACAAATTAATGTGGTGTCTACCTTATTTCCTTTGTCAGAATAACCAGTAAAGTGCCGGTGATTTTTTTCCTCAAAGTTTCTGAAAATTCTTAAGGCTAGAAATTCAAGAGACAGGCCAGTCCTCTGCCCCCAGCTCGTACATCCCTCACAAAGGACGAAGAGGAACGGGCATTTCAGTGTGCTCTCCCTGGTCCCCCGAGACGCAGTGCCCAACTCTTGGGATCCCCGATCCCAGGGCTGCTGGGGCTCAGGGCAGGATCAGCCACACAGAAACAAGTCCATGAAGTCCTGCCCTGAGAAGATTCTATGCTTGTCTCCCTTATTCCTTAATGTCTTGCATCGGCCAGGGTCTACTCCCAGGTGTCGTGAAAAGCAAGCCTCGGACAGGACTGGCGTGAGAGGGAGCTGCACAAGGCACACCCTTTCTGTCACCCAACTGCATTCATAGAGATCCAACAGGGTTATATATTTTTTTAACTCCCTGAATTAAAATGATATGCAAAGAGATCACCAAATCAAATAACTTCAGTTTGGTTCAAGATTCTGGGAAAACATACACACAACAGTGTTTTAGCAAAAGAGAACTGTTTGTTCTGGTTTGGGTTTTTAGTTGAGTCAGTGTTTTAGATGTTTCTAATCAAGTCCGGGATGAGTGTTTTCACACCCTGAACATGGCATCACTCAGGTTCTACCTGGCTGTTGTTGGGAGGACGCTCTTGACACGGGTGGCATGAGCGGCAGTGTTCAGGGTACCTGAGAGCTGGAAGCTGGCCCAGGAAACCCTGCAGTGGCCTAAAATTCTGTTTCTGCCTCATTAGTAAATAGATGGTGGTTTTAGGTCAGAGCTGGGAATACTAGGAGCAATAGGAAAATAATCCCATTTAAGATAAAACTGGATAGAAACAGGTTCTTTTAATTTCATATTAGCATTTTCAAAATGCCATAAGCCATTTTAACAACACAAGTGTGAAAAGATTTCTTACTATTTTTCAGGCAAAACCAAGGGTAGCATAGAGTCTGCACAGTTTCCTCTCCCTGGTTCATTTCTCTTTTTCACCCTTTGCTAAAATAGCGTGGGTTCTGTCTTCTCAGCACGTGTCCTGTCTGTTCCCTGTCTGCTCTTCCCACAGACCAGACCCATGGGCCCCTCACTTCTCTGCACGGACCTGCTGTGAGTCTCCATCTCAGCCTTCTCCTTCCCCTTCCCCGTGCTTATCCAACTGTCACACATGGTCTTAGCGTGCCGCTCTCCACTGCATTCAGGATAAATTTGAACTGCATACAGACCTTAAAAGAGTGCTCTCGGTCCAGCCTGGGAGGGAACTCACCCCCATTGTGCCCTGGCCTGTCCCTGAAGCCCAACACCCCCCTTCACTGAACACCCTCTCCTGCCCCTCATCCATGCACATGCCTTTTTCTGCCTGGAATTCCTTCTGCCCAGCTCACTGCCCTGTGGGGAGCTTCCAAACTCAACTGGTGGTACGCCACGTGAAGTCCCCTTTCCCACTTGCCACCAGGAGAAACTAGGGCCCTGTGCTAGGTCTCCTTTCCTGAATTTCCCTCCACCCGGGGCTTCCCTCTCCTGCCAGCCATCACAGTGATCCTGCTGCCATGGCTGGTTTTGCTGGGCTCCCTCGTGGTCCAAGGACTCCTGCAGGTCCAAAGGACTGTTTGTCAAGTAAGAAGTGTTGATGACTTTCACGTTTTCTGTTTCTTCCTTATAAGGGAAATCCATTCATTTCCCAAGCATCGTTCTGTCTCTTTCTTTTTCTCTCACCCTCACCCTCACCCCCACCCCCGTGTAAGCGGTTGCTCCAAAGGCAGTGAGAGAAAAGCATCCTAACCCTACTCATTTCGGCATTAGGTGAAGATTACGATCCAGGAGTGCTCGGGGGGCCTCAGCCCCTCTGCCCTCCCTGTTTGTGTTGCAGGGTTGCGCCATGCCCTGCTACAGTGCTCGGGCAGAGCAGGTCTGAGCCCTTCTGCCTCTGACAGTCTCATGTGTCTGGGTCTGCAGGACTTGTCCTATAAGGACCGACACTGGCACGAGGCCTGTTTCCACTGCTCCCGGTGCAAGAGCTCGCTGGTGGACAAGCCCTTTGCTGCCAAGGAGGACCAGCTGCTCTGCACGGACTGCTACTCCCACGAGTACTCGTCCAAGTGCCAGGAGTGCAAGAAGACCATCATGCCAGGTCAGGAACACTCCCTTCTCCCTGGGATACTGCAAAGCATGCTTCCTCTTTCTTCCCCTCTACTGCTGAATCTGGGCTCATGTGATTATTTAAGCAAATGCCTTGTGTCCTCCTGGTGCTGGGCCTAGGGCGAGCAGCTAGGTGTTCATGAAGCAGTGAGTGGAGAGGCATCCCCGGTCCTCTGCCACCTGGAGTTTACATTCTAGTCGGATGTGCACTCTCTTCTAGATCAACCCAGACTTTACCGCAGCTGGGTCAGGTGCCAAGGACAGTAATAAAGTGACTTGTCTGTTGAAGGGGGAGGATGGGACTGTGTCTCTTCTTGTATAGGAGGGAAGCAGTTTGTTTTGTTTTTTTTTGCGGGAGAGAGGAATGTTTCATTTTTTAAAATAAAGTGAACAAATATACATGAAATTTTAAAAATAAATTCTGGTTAGACACATGGAAATGAGGGTAAGGAGAGTGACCCCTGTGAGAGGGGCCGAAGGTTTGGACCCTGGACCACAGAGAAAGGTACAGGCATTGCTGAGGCTGGCTCATCGGCCACCTGTAACCAGTGATGTACTCTGCACAACCAGCCAAGTGTGGCTGGAAGGCAGACTTGCCAGATTTAGCAAATAAGAACATAGCTAATTTTTTAGTATCTGTCCCATCTGGGACCTATAATCTGGCATCCCTCCCAGAGAGCTACATAAAGCCAGGAGAGAACTCTGTCCCTTGAATATCTTCAAGACATGTGACCTCTGGAGAGCAGAAGAGGATGGAGCAGTAACTAGACCCCTGGAACCCAGTCAGTGGGCAGCAGACTGGTTGGGGTGCAGATGGCCTACGTGAGGGAACACGGGACTTGGGAGAATGTAGCTTGGTACTGGGGGCCAAGGGCCCTGAGGTTCCCATCAGGAGGGTACTGATGGAGCTGCTGTTTAATCTGGCTCAGAGCGCCAGTGAACCCTCAGAGTGCTTGGGAAGGTGTCCATCCTCAAGACTGCTCCTTTAGCGGGTGAGCATCCTTTAGCTCTAGGAAGGCTTAGAGTTAAGGGTAGACATATTAAGAGAATCTAACCCATACTAATTATGTATGAAACAATCTCACACAGTAGGTGTGAAGTTAAAAAAAGTAGGTCTAAAGAGTAAATTAAGCTGTGATTCTTATTTGTTTATTGATTTACTATTTTTTAGAGAAAGAGGAAGAGAGTAAGATCAATTTTTTTGTTCTACTTATTGACGCATTCATTGGCACGTGTTCCAACCCCTGTGTCTGTGCAGCTGGGCACATCAGGGGAGCACTTCTGCCAGCTGAGCTGCCTGGCCAGTGCCAGGCTTGTGACTGTCAACTGAAAATTTCTTAATTGATAAACTGTTTTGACATTTAAGATATCTTATGCTTCCCCGTATTTGTACGTTTAACTCATTTCATTAATAATTACTTAAGAATTTGAGGTTCAGTTGGTTAGTTGAGGTACTTTAAAAGGATATCAAATATATTAAATTTTCAAAAGTAGTTTTAAAAGAATTTAGTTCACCACATTAATAAACAGAACCAAACAAAAAGGCCCCTCAAAAGTGATGTTTTAAATTCATTGTACTCATGAATTCAGTAATAGATGTATCATATGAACTGAAGTTGAGGGTTCTGAGTATGTTACATCAATACATTGAATGCTAATCCTTAAAAACCAAGACAGTCTTCTGAGTAATCATATTTCACACAGTAGCTGCAGTCACACTATGTGGAGAGAATGAAGGCTACAGAGATAATTTAGAGTTACATTCTCAGCTCTTCAGTGGAAGGCTAATTGCCACATTCTGGAGTTCTTGTTTTGTTTTTTGTTTGCTTTGTATTTGGCAATGAAGATACCGAAGAGTTCTGAGCAAGAGACTGAAATGCAGGAAGTGTTATTTTAAGAAGATATAGTGGATAAGAAATCATAATTTTTAAAAAAGGCAAGGGCATAATTAGGCCTTTAGTCAGATGGTTTCTATTGCTACTTCATTTCTCTGGTCAATCCATCTTAAAAATAACTGCGACATTCTATCACGAGGAACAAAAACCGAGAGCAACAGCCTCACAGCCCTGCTGGAGCCACTATGGCAGCTTTCCGTGGTGGAAAGAATGGGCAGGAAGACTTTTACAAAATCACATTAACAATTGTACATGTTGGAACCAAGGGGCCCAAATGTGGTAATGGTAGAAATTTAAACTAAAGCCCACATAAAAGCAGGGTGACCTGCTATCTTGTCCACAGAGAGTCACATACAGAGACATAACAGTCCTGGCATGATAAGGACCAAAGAATTAATTGAAAAACAACTTAAATCTGTGCTAGGTTTTCATGATCAGAGCCCAGGGAAGGTTCCATGGGTGACTCAGAGTGGACGCCTTTAAATCCTTTCTCCATCTCCATCACCATTGCCACATTCACCCACTCCCCAGAGTCCTCCCCTAGCTGGCTGGTCCTGACTTCTTCATACCCTCTGTTCACCGTCTGGACTTGTTTGTGTGCATGTTTGCCCTTCCTCAGCAGTGCTCTGCCCTTTTGCAAGTAAACCCTGTGAACTCTCTGCTTCTCCAGTTCCTCCCCTTCATTACCCTACCTGGAGGGCCAGGTCAGGATAGGAGTCTTTCTTGGGGGGGAAGGGGAGACCCAAAGGATGAAGTGCCAGGCTGTGTTGGTCACCTGGAGCTCCTGGGACTGGGGGGAACTGCACAGGATGAGCTGGCATCTGCAGAGGTGGCCATGGAGCCCATGGGAACAGCTGATATCTTCAAGAAGGAAGTTCATGGTTCATTTGGCAGTAGGGCATTGTGCAGGTGTTAAGGGATGTCCCAGCTCGGGCACTTTGAAGGAGGACTTTGTTGAATCACACAGCATGAAATTGTGAAAGCACTGACAACTTGAAGCTTACATGACCTTCAAATTCACCTGTCTCAGCTCATCGGCGAAGAAACGAGAAAATTAAATGGCCATCCCAGGCTACAGTTAGTGGCTAAGCCAGGATTCCTAGTATCCCATTGCCCAGTGCTGTCCCTGCTGCACTGTGGTCTGAACAGCCTTCTGGACCAGGTCAAGAGAAAAGCGGACCGGGAATTGTGGGTATGGGTATCACTAACTCCTTCCACTGTGGCAGCAGTGGTTAATTCTGAAGGTGGGAAAACGGAGGACACGCAAGATAAGCCTTCACGGTGCCGGGCATGCACAGCCTTGCTAGCAGGAGTGCAGAGCAGCGGTGTTGGTGTATCTTCAGTGGGACAGCCTGGCGTCCGTGCACATGCACTGGCTGCAGGGTCAGGAGGCCCGTGTCCTGGCTGTGCTCCTCAGCAGCTGTGTGGCTTCAGCCTCATACAGTTGTTTAGACCTTGGTCTCCTCCCCATCCCAACCCTCAACTCCCCACCTTCAGCCTGAATTTAAAGTAACAGGCTGACTTACTTTAAATTCAAAGCAGTCTGGCAGATATGACTTTATGAAGTTTTTCCTGTGTGCCACCTTCAAGAGCACATTTCCTTCAATGACTTGGCCTGTTCCCCCAGAGACTCCTCTGACAAATCTCGTACTTGTTCCCATCTTTGCTGAGTGGCACACGGGCCACAGGAGATTTGAGCCAGTCTGGTTTTACTGTTCCTGCCATAGGGTCCATCCAGGCCTCTCCCACACCTTGGTGCTCCATCCCTGTACTCCCTGTCCCCAGGGAAAGGTTAGAAACTGGCAGAGTTTGGCTTCTAGTCTCCTGTTTTATGGTTGCAACTTCTCTGTTGGTCACTGCCCCTTGCTGAGACTCCATTTCCCTTTCTGATGAGGTGGGAGAAGACCCAAGTCTCAGAAGTTTGTCTACAGTGATTCTTAGAAATTAGTTTATAGTCTCAGTGCACAGGCCATTCAAAACTTTAACCATTAGCACCAGTCATGACATAAAAAATAAACATTTCCCGGGTATTTGAATTTCTTTCTAGAGAAACAGAGAGAGAGATTTGTAGTGAGGAATTGGCTCACGCAGCTGGGGGACTGGCATGTCTAAAGCCCACGGGGCAGATGTACAGACTGGAGACTCAGGTCAGAGCTGATGTCTCAGCCTTGAGTCTGAATGTCTGAGAACAGCAGGCTGGGCACTCAGGCAGGGCTTCTTGCTTGCAGTCTTGAGAAGAATTTCTTCTACTTGGGGAAACCTCACGCTTTGCTCTTAAGGCCCTCGACTGATTAGATGAGGTCCATCCACATTTGGCAAATCATTCATTTTATTCAAAGTTCACTGATTTAAAAGTTAATCACCTCTGTAAAGTACCTTCACAGCAACATTAGACTGATGTACAATCAAACAACTGGGCATCATAGCCCACACAAGTTGACATGTAAAATTAACCATCACACCCCCCATTTCTCATGGTGTTTACTGGGGAGAGAAAAAAATTCATGTTCAGATAGCAAATAAAAATCCAGCATTAGCTTCTGACTAAGATGGAGGCATAGGTAGACACACTGTGCCTCCTCACAAAACCAAAAGAAGGACAACAACAAATCTTAAAACAAAAAACAATCAAACTGACAGAAAATCGAACTGTATGGAAATCCGACAACCAAGGAGTTAAAGAAGAAACATTTATCCAGACCGGTAGGAGTGGTGGAGACGGGGATCCGGGCAGAGAGGACTCGCATGGCAGGGCGCGCGGATCAGGGCAAGGCGTGGCGGTGGACCGGGCAGTCCCCCACCCTCGTGTGGATAAACCGGGAGGAACAACTGGGAGCGAGACAGACTCTGCAACCCAGAGTTCCAGCGCGGGGAAACAAAGCCTCAAAGCCTCTGACTGAAAACTCCTGTGGGGGTTGAGGTGGCGGCAGCAGGAGAAACTCCCAGACTCATAGGAGAGCTCATTGGAGAGACCCACAGGGTCCAGAAGGTACACAAGCCCACCCACCAGGAATCAGTGCCAGAATCAGCACCAGAGGGGCCCAATTTGACCCAGTGCTGTGGGTAGCACTGAAAGTCACTGAAAACCAGCAGAGAGCGGAGCAAGTGGCATTGTTCTGTCTCGGACCCGCCCCCACGTACAGCGTTACAATGCAGCGACGTGGTTGTCCCGCCCTGGTGAACACCTAAGGCTCCGCCCCTTATACGTAACAGGTGAGCCAAGACAACAAAAATGGCCCAAATGAAAGAACAGATCAAAGCTCCAGAAAAAATACAACTAAGTGAGGAAGAGATAGCCAACCTATCAGATGCACAGTTCAAAACACTGGTAATCAGGATGCTCACAGACTTGGTTGAATTTGGTCACAAATTAGATGAACAAATGAAGGCTACGATAAGGGAAATGAAGGAAAATGTACAGGGAACCAACAATGATGGGAAGAAAAATGGGACTCAAATCAATGGTGTGGACCAGAAGAAAGAAAGAAACATTCAAGCACAACACAATGAAGAAACAAGAATTCAAAAAAATGAGGAGAGGCTTAGGAACCTCCAGGATGTCTTTAAACATTCCAATATCCGAATCATAGGGGTGCCAGAAGGAGAAGAGGAACAGAAAGAAATTGAAAACTTATTTGAACAAATAATGAAGGAGTACTTCCCTAATTTGGCAAATGAAATAGACTTCCAGGGGGTCCAGGAAGCTCAGAGAGTCCCAAAGAAGTTGGACCCAAGGAGGGACACACCAAGGCACATCATAATTACATTAGCCAAGATGAAAGATAAAGAGAGAATCTTAAAAGCAGCAAGAGAAAAGGAGACAGTAA
>VMDR010020305.1:0-17668 GCA_007922815.1 Macrotus californicus
GATATTTCATTGATTGTTTTCGATTTTTAGTTGTTGAACTTGGCTTTCCCTTTGCCGGTTCACTCTTGTTTCTAACTGTATACTATCTGTATTGTCCTTTCCCCATCCGTGCATCAGGGTTTGCTGTTTTCTGTGTCAGCTCACTTAAGCTCTTTATAAGCTAAAACTGTCAGCTCATTCTCTACTATACATACATTGAAAAGGTCTTTCTGACCTGATTCTTGCTTTTATTTTTTAGAAACTTTATTTTTCACAAGAGCTTTAGATTTAAAGAAAAATTTCAAGGAGTATACAGATTTCCCATATACCTTTGAATGGCATCTGAACTTAGTTCCAGAGTACGGGAATGTGAGGGTGGGGTTTCCAAGTCGTTCTCTGACACCAGCTGGGTGTCCTGCAGTGCAACGTGACTCTGACACTGTCTACCCAGAGGCAGCCTGGGATCTCACAGGTCAGCAGCTCAGTGCTGTGAGACTGCCCTCCCCTGCCTTCGGATGCCAATCCCAAGTCCAGGCTGTCACCTGGGCTTCTGACCTATAGGCTATAGATGGGAGGTTTCAATGACCTTCTCCCTTAGTTGAACCAATTTGCTAGAGTAGCCCACATAACTCAGAGAAATATTTTACCTACTAGACCATTGGTTTATTGGAAAAGGATGTAATTCAAGAACAGCCAGATGGAAGAGAGGCCTAGGGCAAGGTGTAGGGATGGGCACGGAGCTTCCAGGCCTTCTCTGGCAGCACCTTTCTCCCCAAATCTGCATGTGCTCACCAACCCAGAAGCTTCCTAAACCCAGTCTTCCATGAATTTTTACAGAGGCTTCATCACATCAGCATGGTGGATTAAATTATTGGCCCTTGGTTATGGATTCGACCTCCAACCTTCTTCCCCTTCCCAGAAATCAGGGGGTGGAACGGAAAGTTTCAGCCTTCCATGCATGGTTGGTTTCCCCGGTAACTAATCTTTATCCTTGGGTACTTTCCAAAAATCACCTCATTAACATAAACCTAGTTGTCATGGAAAGGGGCTGGTTATGAATAACAAAATACCCATTTCACTTCCATGGGGCTGAAGTGACTTCTGGACTCGAGGACAAGAGACCAAATACTATGACAAAAGATCTTCCCATTGCTCTTTTGGCTCAGGAAAGTCCAAGGGTTTGGGGAGCTGTAATCCAGGACCTGTGGAAAAGACCCACTATCCATGGCCACATGTATATTTCTTATAAATCACTGTATCGCGTTCTTTCACCTCCAAGAACATATCATCTCCATTATTATCTCACATCAATGTTGATATATTATTATTAAGTAAAGTCTATACTTTAGTCCCGCTTCTGTAGTTTTTACCTGATGTCCTTTCTGTCTTCCAGCATCCCAACCCCATCCAGGACAGCATTCAGTCATCGTGTCTTCTCGAGCTTCTCTTGGCCTTGACGATTTCTCCGACTTCCCTTGATCTGGAGGGTATTTAGAGGTACTTTCAGATATTTTCCCAAATGTTGCTCAGTTATGATTTGTCTGATGTTTTTTCCTCCTGACCCACCTGGAGAGGTGGATTTAGGGGCGGAAGAACACAGAGGCAAAGTGCCATTTTCATCACATTCTATCAAGGATACATGTAATTAATATGACTCACCTTGTCACTGTTACATTGACCTTGGTCTCCTGGCTGAGGTCGTGGTGTCAGGTTTATCCCTCTCCCTACTGAACTCTTCGGAAGGACATGAGTGCTCAGCTCACAGTTGAGGGGTGGGGAGTTATTCTGTGTCCATCTCTTTGAGGGTAAAATATCTGCACATATTGATGGAATTGTTATGCATGGGATTTTTATTTCTTCTTTTCCGTATATTTATTCAGTTATTCATTTGGATCAGTAGGGACTCATGGGCATTTATTTATATACTTAGGGTTATAATGTCATACTGCTTTGTTTATGCTGTTGCTGAGAATGTTTCAGCTTTGGTTCCTGTATCTATTTGACATATTCTCATTGGTGTGAGTTTTCTTGCTTTTGAACTTCAGTTAATCTGTCTCTGTACATGCCTCTGAATGTGACTGCTGTGTATGGAAGTTTTGTGTGTAGGCGTGTGTGTGTGTGTGTGTGTGTTAAATTGTCATCTTACTGATGTTGATGGCTTAGAGAAATCATATAAGAAAGCTTGAAACAATAAGACATCCACTTTATTTGATGGGGAAAGAGCATTTCCTTGGAATCAGATAGATCTAGGTTTCAGAATCGCTGTGAGAGATTATTACAGTAATGGCTCTCAATAACTGTGTTTCCTAAACTCCATGTCTTGTGAAGAGCACCCCAGCCTCAGACTGACTCTAGGCTTGACAGTGTGCATTTCTTTGGCTAAGGCGGGGAAGCTAACACAACACAGAAAGGCTCTATAAAGTGTAGAGCACTTGCTGCACTTTGGGAATTCTGTTTACCACTATGTAAGAAATGGGGGCTATGCCGCTGAAAGGACAGGTGGAAGAGACCAACACCCCGGATGACGGCCCCAGGTGAGCATGTAAATGCATCTACCTTGCTACAGCTAGACCCTGGCCGCCTGGTAATTGCACACACATGAACGACTGGGCAGAGACCTCCAGAGGAAATGCTCTGTGAAGCGCAGCCCAAAATGCAAAACAATAAGCAAATAAATCACCCTTTGTAATCTACTATATTTTGGGTAGTTGGTTAAATTGAAATGATAATATGGGCACAAGATCTATGGCAGAAGTAGGCTTTAAACTCATGTGGATAGTGGATATTAGTTTCCGTAATTTCAGCTTTTTTTTTTCTTTAACTCCCTGGACTTCAGTTATCCAGGCCCTGGAAGGGAATAATAATAATACCTACCCCTGCTCATCAAATGGAGCGTTACACCAAATGAGATCATGCTTATCAAGCGCCCCGCCCAGTGCTGGAATACTGACCTGCTCTCACCAGAGCCTCCTCTGCCGCAGCCATACTTACAGCAAAGTCACTGGCATGTCCCTTCCTTTCTCAGGCGTGATTTTACTAAGGTGGAGTCCTTTTGCAATAAAGGACACTGCAAGTTGGGTTTGTTCAATGAGGAAGGAAAGAGGATTCTGAACCAATGCCTCATCCATGAAAGCTGCACTCCTGGTGTGTGCTGCCTGAGTGCCGGGTGGGACATCCTGACCTAGCCTTCCAATGCCATTTATATTTAGGCTTACGAAAGCATTTGATTCCAGAGACCAAGTGAAGCCAACACTAGCTTCCTCTCCAGCACTTAGAAGGAGTCTCGAATGCTAGGCTGTGCTTTGCAGGTTTAATCCCAGAATAGAAGTGTGTGCCTTGGAAACAGGGATTGTGAGCATGGCATTGGGAAATCAGACATGCCAGAAGAGCTGACATGTCCGGGACTTACGGACAGAGACCTGGGACTCTGCTTTTCTGCTGGAAGGCATGTTCTACAGGCACTTTCTGGTGTTAGGGTTTGTTGAGTAGCAGCACTGTCATCATTGATTTACCCCAAATCTCTTCTCTCTATCACCCCCATTAGATGTCACGGTATCCAGGGACTAATGGAATGTGATTGGTTATGTATCATGGCATGCTGGGAAAATGGAGTTGGAGTTCTGACCTATTAACGAAGTAATTATATAAATGATTTGAGTCTCATTGTATCTCTATCTGCCAGGGTGGGGCTAGGCACCTTCATTTCTTAAATTCCGTTCAGGGTCCTGACACGTGCACAGAGAAACATAAACACGCGTGTGTAAGTAACCACACACAAATACACACCCACATACACATATAAACACACACACCCTCACACATGCAGAGACACGCTCTCTGCCATCACTACTGTCATTGAGTGACTGAATCAGTTTTCATGTAAGCTTCTAACATCATTTTGAGCAGGACTTGGCTCAGGGGTGAGCCGGCAGCTGCGGTACTGCCAGAGCTCCAGTGGGTACCCAGATTTAGGGATGAGGGTGGTGAGTGTCATGGGGAACCCTGGGGGACTCAACATGCACTGGGACCTACATGCCCTTTCGTCCTCCCTGAGTGAATGTTGCCACCGTTACTCTCCGGAGGGGGCAGTCAAAAAGACTCAGAAGTTCTGGGTTCTGGTCCCACCTCTTCCACTGCCTTCTTTTGCTTCCCTGTATCAATCGCCTCCCTCCCTGGAGCATTAGCTTCAGATTCTTTAAAAGGAGAAAGTGAGGACTTCCAGTTCTAGCCAAGATGGAGTAAGCTCAGTATATCCTGTCTCTCCTGCTGATTATATCTAGAATCTATAAACTGAATGAAGAAAGTAACTACCTGTAGTCTCCAACGAGTAAAATCTTCCAGGTTGATTGGGGAGGGAAATTTGAAGAATGACCAATACAGCCGTGAGATTTTTATTTCTCCTTTGTCTTCCAGCAGTGATCTAAGAATGTTGACCTCAGTGCAGGGTCCCTGTGAGCCAGAGATCCACTTTTTAGTCATCCTTTCTTTTTTCTCTAATTTTTATGGAGATTTTTTCACATTTATTTAATTTTATTCATTTTTTATGCAGTTAAAGAAAATGATGGTAACTAGCCTCTTTCTTTTTTTCATTGTTGATGTTTTATTGCTCATATATTACAGATATCCCATTTTCCCCCCCATCACCCTCCACCCAGCCCAGCCCCCATATGGAGATATTATTAAGATACAACATATGTCAGCCAAAGGTGTAGAATGTGATGATTCCAAAAACATGAGGTCTGTCTGGAAAAAGTCTAACCATTGTTAAAACTGAAAATGGTTTGCACAACATCTATGTAACCTGGAAGCCAAGGAGAGTGGACTGGAATGTGCACGTGTGAACAATGACAACCTCACTGCACTAGTCAGTGGGGGTGGTAAACACCATTGAGTGAGCATGTGTACTGTGTGGCCATCACATTCAAAATGACTGAGCAAGTAGAGCAACGAATCTGCATCATATTTTGTGTTAAGCCTGAACATTCCTCCACAGAAACTATTCATATGATTCAGAAGGCTACAGCTGTGGGCAACTGGTGATTGGCAGCTTCATCACAATATGCCCACTCCATGCATCACATCCTGTGCAGAGTTTTTTGGCAAAACATCAAATCACCCAGGTGACTCAGCCCCACTACACCCCACATTTGATGCCCTGCAGCTTCTGGCCTTTCCCAAAACTAAAACCACCTTTGAAAAGGGAAGAGATTTCAAACCATTGATGAGATTCAGGAAAATACGACTGGGAAGCTGACGGTGATTGGAGAACTGTGTGAGGTCCCATGGTTCCTACTTTGAAGGGGACTGAGGTGTCATCCTGTGTACAATGTTTCTTGTACCTTCAATAAATGTCTCTCTTTCATAGCACATGGCTGGATACTTTCTGGACACACTTCATCTGTTGCAACATGGTTGTCACGATGAGGTTAGTCAGCACCTCCATCCATGCAAATTATTTTTCTCTCTAGTTTTCTCTTGCTGCTTTGCCCCAGGGTCAGCCCCAGGTATGTGAAAATGGCCAACAGCAGATAAACTCAGAAAAATACAATAGTTCTTGCTGGTCAGAGGAACAGGAACAGGGAAAAGGCTCTCTTGACAGCTGGAGAGTAGGAGTCCCAGAGAGGAGATGGCTGGACAAGGGGATCTCCTAATTCTGGGAACGAGCATCAGACGTCCCAAGTTCACCCATGAGCTAGCTGCACGTGTGCATCACAGACCCCACGAGCACAGCAATGGCTTCGTGAACTGAATGAGGATATAAGCCACCCCCACAGTTGGTGACGTTTTGGATGGCTCCACTACTGAGCGGTGCATGTGTGGATGAGGTGCACACAAAGAACTTAGCAGAGACTTTGGAAGTTGAACCAATATTGGAACCTCTGCCCAGAGAAAGCAAAACAGAACTCATGATCTGCACCGAACTAAACCGGTTAAAACCAAGTGACATCGACAGTCGCTAGAGGATTTTAACAGCTGTCAGAGTCTCACAGGATAATAACCCATCCCGAGTGCACTCCTGAATGAGTAACATAACAAGAAAATTGTGACACTGTGTTCCATGGGACACATCTCCCCCACCGCCTATTTGGTATGGCTCATTCAGTGGAAAGAGATTTTATGTTTGTAAGCGGTTAAAAATAATCAGAAGAGTATTTGAAGAAAATGTGAAAATTGTATGTAATTTAAATTTTAGTGTCCATAAATACAGTTTTACTGGAAAACAGCCCCATCCATTCATTTCTCTGTTGTCTGTAGAAGTGTTGACGCTTTAGTCTCAGAGATGGTCTGGCTCAGCCACACACCCTAAAACAATTACCGCTGGTCCTCAGAGGAGAAGTGTTCTGACTCCTGTTAAGGGAAAGCGTTATCCAAGTACCAATTTTTGAGATGACCTAGATATTGGAATTATCCAGTGAAGATTTTAAGGTAGATATAATAACTGTGGTCAAAAAGGTAAGAACGAGTACTCTTGGAAACATAGAAGTTCCCCATAGAGAAATAAAAACAAAACCAAATGGAAAAATACAACATTTGAAATTAAAAAAAAAGTTCATTAAATGGGCCCAACAGCTGAATGGAGATAGCACAAGACTATCCACACAAAAGAATACAGCAAAAAAAGATTAGGGAAGGGAGCAAAAGGGAGCCTCAGAAAACTATGAGAAAATACAGAAAACCAATATCTGTGCCGTTGGTGTCCAGAAGATAGGAGAGATTGGATGGAGCAAAAAATATGCAAAGAAATAATGGCTGAAAACTTACATATGGTGAGAGAGGTAAATGTATGGGCTCAGAAGCTCAGCAAACTCCAAACAGGATAAGCTCAAATAAAATTATGCCCAGACACACCCTAATAAAAGTTATGAAAACCAAAAATAAAAGGAAGGGGTGTACCAAGTAGTTACTAAAACATCAATAAAATCTCCGTAAATCTACAATAAATGATAAAGAGGTCAGTCACAGAGAAAGAAATTTGAAACAAACAGATGTAAGGCACTGTAAATACTATGACACCCTGAATATTTTCTTGCACGTGATATTTTTACCTGAGGAAAATGAAGTCCGGGGAAGACTGGGTCATTTGGCCAGGCCAGAGTAATTCTCAGACAAACACTCTCAAACCACAGAAAGAAAGGCAGGGAGTGAAGAAGGAAGGGAAGGAGAGGAACAAAAAATAGTAATCTCTGTTGAGTGGAGGTAGTTAGTAGGGATCTTAACACTATCATCATCTTACGTTCTTCCTTAGAGGGGAGAAGAAAGTGGCGACTTTTAGTAAAATACAGTAGTTTAGGAGAATGTCGTGCTCACTGAGGCATCTCAGTCGGGCACTCGGGACACCCAGGTTCCCACGGGGCAGTGGTAGGGATCACAAAGATGCAGCACGTGCTTGAAAGCAAATGTGGAAAGGAGCCAGTGAGATATTTTGCTTACTTGCAAATTTTCACTGAAGTCAAGTTTAAAAGGGCAGGGGTTGGGGGCAGTGCCCTTTTTTCACAAGGACAAAACCATTGGAAAAATCCAATCATGAAAGAGAACTCATTTCTGTGCCAAGAAAATCAGACAAATTGTTTGTTGATACTATGTAGCCAGAAAAAGAAAAGTGAGGCAATAGATTCTTGGCTGAACTCACAAATGCTCTGGCATAGTGTCAGTTTGGCTTCTCCTCCTCTTCCTCTCTCCCCTCCCCTTCCTCTTCTTCCCCACCTCTTACTCCCCCACCCCATTGTCCTTCATCTTCCCTAGGCCTCTTTCCCTTACACACACACACACACACACACACACACACACACACACACACACCCCTTAATGAGGATTGAAAGGGTGGGCTTTAGTCTTTGTGCCCACCTTAAGAACTTCGACATGTGAGAGATGTCCAATGCAGTCCAGATTTCATGAGGACCTGCTAGATCTTCTTGAAGCCATGTTGCAGAAGCTCTTGAAACTATTCAGGGCCTAAAACTTTAGGGCTTAAGATAATAAAATAAAGACAGAGGAGAACCCTTGCAGGTATGGCTCAGTTGGCTGGAGTGTTGTCCTGTACACTGAAGGATCGCAGGTTCGATTCCCGGTCAGGGCACATACCTGGGTTGCAGGTTCAATCCCCGGTCGGGGTTTGTGTGAGATATTTCTCACATCAGTGTGTGTCTCCCTCTCTCTGTGTCTCCTTTCCCCTCTCCCTATATCTCTATAAGCATGTCCTCAGGTCAGTATTGAGAGAGAGAGAGAGAAATAGAGGAGAAATTCGATTTGGAAAAGGTATTCTGAGATCCTGAGGTTTACTCTGAGACACAGAACTGAAATTTTGTCAAGGTCTCCGGCTGTGTGTCGATATATAGAAACTCAATTGATATCCAATTAAGACCCAGAGTAATTTATCCAAATTTCTTAGGAAGGGTGAGCAAGAAATCCGAAAGAGCACTGTTCATTGTCCATGGCACTAACAACCAATGGTAGTGGGAAATGGACTGTTTAGGCACGACCAGGTCAGCCTTAAAAACCACAGGTGCAGCAAGGTGGGCGTCAGCAGCCACTGGAGTGGCAACTTCCAGTTAAGTTGTCAGCTGGCCACCACCTGTCTGAGCAGAGTGAGCAGGAATAAGAATGAATAGCAGCTGGGAGACATCTTTAAATGCAGACAAGTAGAATGCCCCAGGATTCTCAGAACGCTTTCAGATTGACAGACAGGGCTGGGCACCTTTGCGTCCCCTGAGATTTGTCTCTGAGCAGATATGGTACAAACTATCGTTTGTAGCCCTGCCATAAATCATTGACCTACTCTTGATGCTGCTGCAGTGTAGCATCAGGACCATTTCTGTGTCATTGTCCCTTGTAAGGAATAACTAAGCCAGCATACCTTATAGAATGCAAAAACATTTTGAAAAAGACCAGCATTTCAGAGAAGTCCCTGCAACTTCTGGTGTTTTGAAAACCCAGGTTGATCTGGTCTTAATCTTTCTGTATCTGACATTTTTCTTGGTTCTTTTTTGTCTCTGGACTCAATATTAAAAAATAATCATTTTAAAAAATGAAATGGATGGCTGACATCAACAGGAAACACCCCAGGGGGTTACTCGCCAAGGATGATAGAGGCCCATGGACTGTTTTGAAAGGTCTGCTGCCTCAGCCCTTCAGGACACACATGGGGCAGCCAGGGGAGAAGGTGACATAAAACTGACTAGAGGTTGGGAGAGGAAGGACTTCCAGGCAGATAGTCAGACACGTTCTTTTATAAAGACTTGGCAAAAAACACTCGTTCCTCCAATTTCGTTCAGATCTTCAATTTCATTTTATCATCATCATCATCATCATCATCATCATTGTTATTGTTTTATTATTATTATTATTATTATTATTATTATTATTATTACAGAGAGCTTAATGGGAAGGATGTGCCTTGAGTAATAGTTATGTAAACATAACAAGACACTCCTCTAGGAGAGTTCCAGCGAGAAGAGTCTGTGTATTTGTTCTATTGACAGTGTTTTGAGAGATGTGACTCTGAAGAATAAACAAATCTAAAAATTATTAGGCATGATTGCTTGCCAATTAGATGTTAATTCATTCTAAATGGGGCGATCAGCTTCAAAGGAAACTTGCAGATGTGCAATGCCATTTCCTTGATTCTGTGCTCGGTATTGATTAAGGAAGATCACGCTCAGGGCCCGAGGAGGGAAGGTAGGTTCCACACTAGTGCAGCAGCCATTGGGAGTGAAGACGCCCCAGCTGACAGCTTAAGGGGGGAGAGTGATTCCAGAGAACTCACTGGTGAGTTAGCATCATGCCCACGGGCTGCAAGACTGGTGATGGGTGGAGGAGAGTCGGGAATCCTATTTTAAGTCTTAACCCATAAAAATATGAGCATCATCAGGCCTTTTTGTAAAATAAATGAGGTGCCAGGGCTCACATCTGATAAATTATGAAACGCCTCTTCTCTTCCTGCCTTCATTTACTCCCCCCCTATTCTTTACGCACATTAACTTGTGAACTTGTTTCAACAGTAGGAGCAGTAGAGATGGGACTGTTAATTTACTTAAGGTCATCCCAGTGAACATTATTCTCGCTGTGTTGGTGAGCCGAATGGGTGTGCATGGTGCAATTAATCTAGAGCCTGGTGGGCCCCAGCAATAGGAATTTTTCAGGGCTTATCTTAATTCATTTCAGCAGAAGAGTTCTTTTTTTTTTCCATTAATAACTGAAGTCACAAACTTCTGACTTCTCTCCTTTCAAGTTAAAACAATTTACTGAATATTAATTAGCTACTGTTCTGTGCCAGGTAATAGTTGCTGCTAAAGAGAAGCAAATAAGGCAGGGTGTGCTCTCAAGAAAATGTAGTCTAAGATGGAAGACAGACATACAAACAAAGGCATTGTCATGCCAAGCGGTAAGTGTAATTCTAGAAGGACGTGTAAGCACAGAAAAGAGAAGAATTACCTGTGTGTGGCGGTGGGATTACTCAGAGAGGCTTTTTCAGTGCTTCGAGTTTGAGCCCATCTTTGAATAAGGAAATAAATTTGTTTGCATTTTGAACAAACAGGAAGGTATGGTACTCCAGGACACAGCAATCACATTTGCAAGGTATGGAAATAGCATCTGGTGGGTTACAGAAAGTCCAAGCAGCTTGGCATTGGTAGAGCGTAGAGTCATGTGTGAGCGAGTAATGACGGGTAGCTCTGCAGAAAGCCGCAGCCTCCACAGAAAGAAGGAACAGTGGGATTTGGTGAAGTCCATCCTCAGCTAGCAGTGAGGACAGGGACTCAGTGCAGCTTCCTACTCGATCTCTGAGCTTATCAAAGGACCAAGATGGGTAAAAAAAGTGTCAACCTCCAGGACTTCTGTCACTTTCCCATGCATGTCAGTCCATTTCCTCAAAACAATCATCAGTGCAACCTTTAAAAGAATATGGGTCTTTGAACTCTTTCCTTCAAGAGAAGTAAGAAATAGAGGCACCGGAGAGATTCTACACAGGCCGAAGTACTGAGTTCCCTGCGGGAGAATGGGTCAGGACAGCCGCGGAAAAAGATGCACAGGCAGGCTGCAGCGGGGAAACCTGGTCAGAGAGAGGGACAGTCAGCAGTGTGTGTGAAACATGTGTCTGCATCTGAGAAAGGGCCCAGGGCTGGGGGGGTGGAAGGGTTACCAAGAAGTATTTTCTCTCGCGTATGAGTCAGGCCAAAGCATGCATTTGTTCAGTTTGAACAAGAAGTCTTCTACCTCCAGAAGGTGACATGAGGATGGGTCCCACACTCCATCCCAAGATCAGGAAGTATTAACAGGAATGGATTCTCAGATCTTGTAAATTGTACCTTAGTATTTTCATAGTCAGGAGAATCAGCCATTTTGGAAGCAAAGTAAAGATTGTACAACCTATGACTTTTGGAAGCAAAATGAATCTCTCAGAAAGAAAATGGAATATAAAACAAAGATGTGTACTCAGAATCATTGGATCCCGAAAATGAAATCAGTATAGAGGACAGAATCTAAATGCTGCTCGAGAAATTGGACCCCCTTTAGCATCTCCCTCATGAGTTGAGGCAGCAGCGTGTGGTGCGTACATGTGTAGGATGCGGACATGCAGTGATTTGTGTGCAAAATTGTGTAACAGTGCTGCCTGTCACATGGGGATCTATTTACTGAAAACATCTTCCTTCTCAGGCGTCTGACATCCTGTAGCTTTTCCACGTGTATGCCCTCTGGTGACCGCTCAAGAATGTGCAGTGGCTAATGGGTCCCCTGGGGGAGGGGGTTAGGAATTAATCACCTGACTTCAGCAAGATGTTCTGAAGGTGTGGGACATTGGATATCTGCTGAATAACACCCGGTACTGGGGATAGTATAAGGGACGCAATATGTAGATTCCTATCTCATTGTGACAGCAGCATTGAGATGTAAGTTCATTTACTAGTCTCCCGGGTGGGGAAGCTGAGGCTGAGTGGCGTGTTCAAGCCCCCATGCTACTAAATGGCAAAGGAAAATGCATAACCAGGACTGTCTCGTGTCAAAATTCATGTCCCTCTCAACAAATGGTGCTGGAACAAGTGGCTGCCCACGTGCAAAAGAATCGAGTTGTTCTCTGCTTCACACCGTGCACAAAAATCACCTCGAAATGGGTCATGAACTTAAAAGCAAGAGCCAAAACTTCTATAAAACTCATAGAAGAAAGAAGCGTAAAGGTGATTCGTGATGCCCTTTGGTTAAGCAATGGCTTTTTAGATATGACACTAAAAGCACAAGTGTCAAAAGGAAAGAATTCAATAAATTGAGTGGCATCAAAGTTAAAAATTTTGTGCTGCAAGAGATACCATTAAGTGAAAAGACAACTACAATCCAGTAATTAAAAAGGACAACTTTGAAAAAAGATAACTTATGGAAAAAGTGAACAAAGGACTTGAATAAACATTTCTCCAGAAAGGCGTATAGATGCCTACTAACACTTGAGAAGGTGTTTAACATTCTGAGTCATCAGGGAAGTTGTGAAGTACCATTTCATGCCCACTCGGGTGGCTGGCACCAGAAGGGCAGACAAGTGTTGGTGAGAACAGAGAAATCGGAACCCTCGCACAGCCCTGGTGAAGATGTAGAATGGCACAGTCCTTTGGGAAATAGTTTGAAAGTTCTTTACCATGTTAAACATCGAGTTGTCATATGAGCCCTCAATTCTGCTCTTAGGTATGTACTGTAAAGAACTGAGAACATATGTGTCCACACAAACACTTGTACACAAATGTATAGAACAGCATTATTCATAATAATTAAGTAGAAACAACCCAGATATCCATCAATTGATGATTGGATAAATAAAATGGAGGTCTGTCCATAATATGGATTATTATTTGGTAATAAGGAATGAAGCATTAATACATGCTACCCCATGGAAGAATTTTGAAGACATAAGTAAAAGCAGCAGTCACAAAAGACTATATATTATGTGATCCCATTTATGTGAAATGTCCAGAATAGGGAAATCAATAGAGACACAAAGTAGATGAGTGGTAGCCTGGGCCTGGGGACTTACCGGGGATGAGGAGTGACTGCTGACAGGTAGAGGGTTTCTTTACAGAAGATAAAATATTTTTAAGTTAGACTGTTATTTATAAGATTGTACAACCCTGTGAATTCACTAAAAACATTAAATTTTAGACTTTAAATGATTTGTGAATGACAAGGGAATTATACCTCAATAAAACTTTAAAAATATAAGTAAACAAAGAAACACAGAGATACCCCAAGCTACTTCGCTCCACAGCATTTAAACAGTACTCTGTTCTCCTGGGGTGGGCTCCGGGTTCATACAGCCAAGGTCTGTCTCCACCCTGCCACTCCCTGCCTCTCTGACGGTCAGCATCCTAGCTCTGCGAGCCTGGTTTTCTTATCTGTCGAGTGGAAATGACAGCACCCACTTCACTGGATTGTAGTGAGGATGACATGAGATGATGTAGGTTAACTGCTTAACCAAGTTCCTGATTTCCCTAAGTAACTTTTTCGGTGTTGCTTACCTGCCTTCTTCAGTTTCGCAAACAGGAATCGATCAGGCTGTGACAGCGATCGTTTTCTCACGTCTGCTACCAACGCGCCCCCATAAACAGCAGTTGGTGTTTTGTGACTTTATTGTGGACCCTTTGTGTGGGCACATGCGTGACGCTTGGTGAAACAGCAGAAATGGCGGGCAGAGTATGGACTTGTTCAAGATAGAAGTAGGTTCAAAATGTGATTTGACCGTGATAGCCTATCTGTTCATCGGTTTTGCTAATTGATAAATGAGTCAGTATGTCTTCCTGGAAAGGTCGCTCTGAGGATTAAATGCCATGAACTGTAATCATAGGAAGAAGACCCAGCACAGTGCTTGGCCCTGAATAGACACTCAGACTACATGTGCTCCCTGCTTTTCCCTTCCCTTTCTTGCTTTCAGCCTCAATAAAATGAAATGATCTAATAAGAGAACAAAATGTGCTCGACATGAAGGAGAAAAAAAAGCCACCTTGGCTGATAGTTTTCTTTGTCAGAAAGATCTTACCCGTAGCTTCCTAAACAACTCCAATTAAGAGGCCTTTTTTGAAGGCACAAACATGTACACTGGTTTCCATCCCCTTTTTCTCCAGTGATCAGGTTCGACAGAAAGAAATAGACTACTTCAATTTCACACAGAATTTCATGAAAAATTTAGAACTCTAACCATTCCTGCTCCCCAAATTGGCATTTATTAGAGTCATAAGGAGAGTTTGCAAGCCAGACCTGCATCAAAAATAAGCTCTCGAAGACTTACTTTCTGCAAGTGGTGATGTCTTACTGTCAGTCTTTGAAAGAAGTACCGAAAAGGTAATGTGAGCTGAAGCTTAAGATTTCTCAATATGTCCATTTGAGTTACAAAGGATTTGTATGCTCCATTTCAGACATTATTTAAACATTGTTATTCCGGCAAACATGCCACACAGAGATAAGGTTTTGCTCTAAACCACATCGAAATGCAGATTGGTCTAGAAAGCCAGTTTCCACGTGCCTTCTTGGAGGTAACTGTTTATTAAGCCTTGGAGGAATTTCAATCGCCAACACTCAGTGGAAGGGGAGGGGGGGGCAGCAAGGTTTGTAATATTCTCCTTCATCATGTGGTTTTCACAACACGGGTACAGTTATAATCTAAATAAAGTTTCTGGAGCCATCAGGGCATTGTGCTATAGCTGCTTCATTTAATCTAATGGACCACATTTAGGTAATTTCCATGCATTTTAATCTATTTAATGATCACCTTTCTCGGGTGATTTATAGCAGCAGGGTGTCTGGGGCTCTGGTACCGAGGAGCCACGCACCGCACAGTAAACCGGGAGAAAACACTGCTGGAAAATGCATGTTCTGTGTCAATCTGCCCTCGTGAAACGCCACGATAATATTTGCTGAGGGTGTCTGTCTGCCTCAGGAGTTTTAGTAGAGGACATTGTACAGGCACCCAAAGAACAGTACTGGTCTTGGGTAATTTTGCTAAATAATGTAGAATACATTGAAATACTGGACTCGTCAGGGGAACAGATGGACACTTACAGGTGAGTTCCCTAGGTCAGGGAATCCCACAGTGGTCCACGGGGGATGATCAAATGTACGATTAGATCCCTCCCACTGTTGGAGATTGAGGGGTAACTCTGTTCACTCATTCGAGGCTCTGAGGGGTCCTGCAAAGAGGATGCGCAGGGGTGGGAAAGTAGGTTTACAATTGTGGCAGTCTCTTGAGGTAATAAAACTATTGTCATCGTAACCTGCATGTCTTTGTCCTTATGAGCCGCTGTAAGCCTCCTTTTGCCCACCCCTGTGTTTTGTTTGCTGTGTCATCTAATGTTTCCCGAAGTCAATCACAGAAACTGTCCCACTTCGTAACCCCCTTTGGCATCCTATAGAATGTGCCTCGGGAAAGAGAACCTCAGTCTATGCCCAGTATCAGTTTTTCTTTGGAAAGGAAGACACACATTTGGAGACACACATCCGGTCTTCTGCCGGGCACCTAACAAGCATGTGGTCTCAGATGGTAAGCTGTTGAACCTCTCAGAGCCTTGCTTTTGCCTTTTGGAAGGTGAAGATACTAACAGCTACCTTGTAGGGCCACTGAGCAGTTTAAGTGTGAAAACATACACAAACTGAGCAGAGAAGTACCTGGCACTTAGTAGGTTTAAACCCTCATTAGCTCCTTTCTTCTCTCCACTCGGTTTAATGCAGCCTCCAAGAGGTGGGAAGTACAACCATGAACAGTATGGTTCCCTCTTTGCAGCATCTTAGATTTTTTCCAAATGCAGGTCTGGCACCTGCTTCAGATGGCTCTCTAGACAGACGTTTTGGAAAATCAGTAATAGAGATCTCACCTTAAATGAGCACTTACTACATGTCAGATGTCGCGCTTTGCTGTATCTCATTTAATCATTTTAGTAACCCCACGAAGTGGATGATTGCAGGTGAAAAAATTAAGCCTGTTAGAAGGTATGTGACTGTTTAAAATCACACAGCCAGTATTGAAGAAGGGGAATCAAACCCAGTATTATCTTATTAAAAATAAGTTGTTCTTGGACTAAGAACTACAAATTTGCAGTTACGAAAGAGTCACAGGGATGGAAAGTACAACATAGGGAACATAGTCAATAATATTGTAATAACGATGTGTGGTCCCAGGTGGATACTAGACTGACGGGGAAGATCACTTTTTAGGTATATAAATGTGTAATCACCATGTTATACACCTGAAGCTAATATAATATTGTGTGTCAACTGTAATTGAATAATAAAAATTATTTTAAAGAATTGCAAAGAAGATAAAAGGAAGAGCAACCCATGGGTTCAGAGATATAACCACCAGATGTGAAGTGTGTATGGGGCGGGGGGGAGCCCTATCTACATCATAATTCAAATCAATTATTTAAAATCAGGTAGTCAGGGAAACTTGAATATGATAGCTAATTTACGATATTAAAGAAGTGTTGTTGACTTTTGGGCGTGCCCTTATGGTATTAGTAGTAAAGTGATTTTTCTGTATTTATTTGTGTTGTATTTGGGTATAATGGACATACAAGTTTTAGGTATACAACTTAATGATTTGCTATTTGTATATATTTCAAAATGATTGCCACACTAAGTCTAGTTAACGTCTGTCACCATACATACTTACACGTTATTTTTCCTTATGCTGAGAACTCCTCAGATTCTCCGTCTTAGTAACCTTCTACTCTACACTATTCATTATAGTCACCATGCTGTACAGTATAGCCCTATGGTTGATTTATTTTATAACTGGAAGTTTATAACTTTTAACCCCCTCACCCATTTCACCCACCCCCACCCCTCTGGCAACCACCAGTCAGTTCTCTGCATCTACGAGCTCATTTTTGGTTTTTCATTTTTAGAGTCCACATATAAACGACATCATGAAGTCTTTGTCTTTCTCTGTCTGACTTATAAACGACATCATGAAGTCTTTGTCTTTCTCTGTCCGACTCATATCACTTAGCGTAATACCCTCAAGATTCATCCATGTTGTCACAAATGGCCAGACTTCCTTCTTTTTATGGCTGAATAATATTCCACTCTGTGTGTGTATGTGTGTGTGTGTGTGTGTGTGACATTTTCTTTATCCACTCACCCACTGATGGGCAGGTAGGCTGTTCCACATCTTGGCCATTATAAATAATGCTGCATTGAACAGGTGCGTATATATCATTTTGAGTTAGTGTTTTGTTTTCTTTGGATAAATACCCAAAAGCAGAGTTGCTGGATCCTATGGTAGTTCTAGTTTTAATTTTTTAAGGAACCTCCATACTGTTGTACCAGCAGGGCACAAGGGTTCCCTTTTCTTCACATCCTTGCCACACTGATTATTTGTTGTTGTTGTTGTTTTGTCTGTTTGTTTAGATAATAGGTGTGAGGTGATAGCTAACATTCTAAGAGGTGAGGTGATACCCCACTGTGGATTTGATTCGCAGTAATCACTGGATTGAGAAAACTCACACTCCAAGCTACCACACCAAGAACAAAGCTCTCTCGGTTGATGTTTTAGCTTGTAAACATTTAGATATTATTTGCTGCTCCCAAAACATCCTTTAAGCTCCCATGAGGAGGGGAAGGGAAGGAGACTAGCAGCAGTAGAGGGGAGTTTCTTCACCAACACCGCTTGTGGAAAGCTTGCACACTCTTGGTGAAATTAGCCTGCAAAGTCCTGGCAACA
>VMDR010020306.1:0-17659 GCA_007922815.1 Macrotus californicus
CCCCTAATTTGGTGAAGGAAATAGACATGCAAGTCTAGGAAGCATAGAGAGTCCCAAAGAAAATGGATGCAAAGAGGCCCACTCCAACACACATCGTAATTAAAATGCCAAGGGTTAAAGATAAAGAGAGAATCTTACAAGCAACAAGAGAAAAGCAGAATGTTAGCTACAAAGGAGTTTCCATAAGACTGTCAGCTGATTTCTCAAAAGAAACTTTGCAAGCAAGAAGGGGCTGGATGACAGGGTAATGAATAGCAAGGACCCATAGCCAAGATTGATCTATCCAGCAAAGCTATCATTCAGAATGGAAGGTCAGATAAAGTGCTTGCCAGACAAGGTAAAGCTAAATAAAGGAGTTCATCATCATTAAGCTATTATTACATGAAATGTTATAAGGGACTTATTTAAAAAAAGGAAGAAGATCAAGACTATGAACATTAAAATGACATTTCAACAACTACCAATAACTGAATATAAAAAATAAAAACAAAAACAAACTAAGCAAACAACTAGAACAGGAAAAGATCATATTTGTGGGGATCATTTGGAGGGTTATCAGCTGGGACAGGGAAGGGAGAGGAAGAGAGAAATGGTGCAGGGATCAAGAAGCGTAGCCATGGCTGGTGTGGCTCATTGGACGGAGTGCTGGCCTGCAAACTTGAAGGGTCGCTAGTTTTATTCCTAGGCAGGGCAGGTGCCTGGGTTGCAAGCTGGGTCCCCAGTTGGGGGTGTGAGAGAGGCAACTAATCGATTTATCTCTCACACATGGATGTATCTCTTCCTTTCTTTCTCCCTCCCTTCCCTTCTCTCTTAAAATACATAAATCTTTTTTAAAAAGAGGATCATAGTTTATAGGAACAAAATAGACAGGGCGATATTAAGAATAGTGTAGAAAAGGAAGAAGCCGAAAAATTTACATACATGACCCATGGACATGAACTAAACGAGAGATTGCTGAAGGATAGAGGGGTATGGGGTGGAGGGGGACAAAGGGAAAAAATCGGGACAACTATAAAAGTATAAACGATAAAATATAAAAACATATTACTGGAGGGGTGGGAGAGAGTGAATAACAATATTGAACAGATATTATATTATTAGCTCTGAATTGTTTTATAAAATTAGAGGTCATCATTTTAAGATTATATGATTGTATTTGATATATGCCAAAAGGTAGCATGTCTCATTAAAAGAGTATGGAATAGCAAGGTCATAATAATATTTCAAGAACTAGAACATTTTACAGAAAAGGCTGTTTTGTACTATCTTTGCAGATTCTTAGGTTTGTTTTGTTTTTAGGAAAGCCAAACAGTGATGGAAGAGAAAGTATTTAGATTATTGATATTACATTGTATAGTTTATCATATAAGGAGCTTACTACATTATCACTCAAGGCCTGCTTAGAGTTAGCAAACCTGGATTTGTTTCATTTCTTTCTGACACAGTTGTTATATTTAGAAGCATGCCATGCTTCTCTCTCCTCTCTTTCCCCTGCTAGCAGTGACCTTCCCTGGAAGGCTCTTTCCCCCTCCAAATGCTATACACTGTACTGCTCAAGGCTTCATTGGACCCACCTGCTTCACATGGCCTGTGCAGAATACTCACTTTTGTGAGCTTCTGCGGTGTCTACAGGTGTGTTTGGCACCCTTTGCACTGCACGTGATTGGATTACTGCACTTTGTTTCATGGAGTAGTCTAGAAGACCTCAAGTTGCTTTTGAGTTCAAGTTGCTTATGAGTCCAGCTAGGTCTGAGTCATGCACCTAAATGGTTCTTTGTGGAGAGTAACTGCTGTCAACTCACCCAGGGTTTGCCTGATTCTTGGTGCTCACCTAGCTTTTTGTTCCCATTGCCAGGTACTGTTTGTGCCAGATGCCGACTTTCCTTCTAGTACCTTAAGGTTATCGTCACCCAGTCCTGGTGCTACTGTCTCTCCTTCATCATCAGATGCAGAATACGACAAGCTCCCTGTATGTATGCCATTTGTGTACTGTAGTGTATATTTACATATGAACTTACAAATATAGAAGATATTGTTCTAGAATTCTACATGTTCTTTTTCACAAGATTTCATCTTAAATTCTCCCCAAAGGAGCAGGGTTAAGTGTAATTTGTTGTTAGTTGAGAGAATGCATTTTATCCAAAAGAAACCTGTTCACCTTTAAGGTCTCAAAGCCAAAAAGGCTTGCCTTGTTTATATAAAAGTATGAAGTTAAACTCTCACCAAGACTGGTAGTTTATTTGTACTACTTTTATTCCTTTCTCTAAAGAAATTGAACCATGAGTCAAATGTAAATTCACTTATTTAGATTATTTTCCCAATACATTGGATGAGCCATTTTGGGGGGTTAATAATTTCACTTTGATTTACATACTTATTTTTATATATGTCATATTTTTTAGTGACAAAAGGCATTTGTCTTATTTATGTTTAAGATCAATAGAAACAGGTTATTTATAGGGAACTATATGGCTTGATTTGTATAAATAATCTGTTTTGAAAAATTGCTTCCATTTGATTTTGGAAATTTTTGCTTTTTAAAGGATGCTGACTTAGCAAGAAATGCCATAAAACCCATTGAAAGAGTCCTATCATCTACTTCTGAAGAAGATGAGCCAGGCGTGGTCAAATTTTTAAAAATGAATTGTCGATACTTCACCGATGGAAAGGTATTACGGCAGTGTAATTTGTTTCCCTTTCATGGAATCTATGGAAAACTAAAGTAGGTTTCCAATTACTGAAAGCAGGCTATATTAAACTTACTTCCCCAAAGTTTCAGCAGAAGATTTCCCAAGTGCCCATTAATTTTCCCCAGTTGGATGCCTGGCATTTTACTTACTGAGAAGAATGTGATCATTGAGTGGAAATAAGCTACTTTTTGACCCTAGATTTATCATTTTTAGTTCTTGGCCTATAAATTATTAGGGAGACATCATAGTATATGTTTAACACAAATACTGGAGTCAGACTTGCTGAATTTAAATTCCAACTCTGCCACGCATTAGCTCTGAGACCATGGAGAAGGTATTTAAATTCCCTAAGCTTCCATTTTCCTCATCTATAACATAGGAATGGTGATAAAAGTTAACTAGTAGGGTATTGTAATTAAAAGGGAGAATTCATGTAAACAGCTTAGTTACCTAACCTGGAAAATGGTGAGTTCTCAACCCTTTTGCTGCCAAAGATGCCAGTATTAAAATGTGTGCTTGTTGTGTTTAGTGTTTTGGTTGTTGGTATTTTTTACAAAGAACAAATCCAACTTTTAGTGAGCCTCTGAAGAAGGGGTCATGTTGATTTAGAGTGAATTCCTGTTCTGATAGTACAGACTTGATGGCAATTTCCAAATAAAAGGAAAATGCAATACTGGCATTGACTTATAACTTTTTCAGTCAAGAACAAATAATGCTTGAGATGCAAACATTTTTACGGAGGTTATCACTGAAGTCACTAAGAGTGCACGATGAAGTGTTGACCTAAATGGAGCCATCCATATCCCGCGCTCTCTGTTAGATAATATCCTTGGGGCCACCAAGATCTGTAATATGAACTGACCACGCTTTAGACCTTCAAGTTCCTGCCAAACTGCTGGTTTTTGCTTTTAATTTCCATAGTTCAGCTATATTCACTTCTGCAAAAATTTTATATTCCTATTTGTGTCAAACTTTCTCAGATGCAGACTCTCTCTCAACATTTTAGAGAGATGTGAGGACCGTTTTCCACACCATGACTTGGAGATAGCTGCTCTCTCAGTGCAGTCCCATGTTCCTGTCGGGCACGTGGTGGAGATGTGCTGAGTGAATTGTAAAGCACCTGGTTCTCAGTCAGGAGAGCATCTGGGACAGCCCTCTCATTTTACAGACAGGAACTGGGGAATCTGAGACTTCTGTGTGTAACCCGAGACCCAGCACAGTTACATTATTGTAGTAGCTGCGCTAGAACCAGGCTCCATTGACTGCCACAGTGGGTCGGTCAGTCTGTCCTCTCTGCCTCACCGCACAGCACTCTGCACTGCGTTTCTTCAGCCTGTTTTTCCAGCCCTTTTAAAGGGGGTGTGATTGTCGTGCAGGATACTGTGGTTTGCCAAAGTCAGCGGGGTAACACAGGAGTTCATTGAAGCTCCTGTGGTTGTTGTGTCCTGCCTGTAGTAATTCTGCCCTGTCCATTTGTCCCGCAGGGTGTGGTCGGCGGTGTCATGATTGTCACTCCTAACAACATCATGTTTGACCCTCACAAGTCCGACCCCCTGGTCATTGAAAATGGGTGTGAGGAGTATGGCCTCATTTGCCCCATGGAAGAGGTGGTTTCCATTGCCCTCTACAATGACATTTCCCACATGAAGATCAAAGATGCCTTGCCATCGTAAGAGACATTTGTTATTTATCAGAAAAAAAAAGTGGGGGTGGTGGGAAGTGGTTCTTGGGAGAATTAAATGCAATTAAAAAGTGAGGGGAGGGTGGGGGAAGGAAAAATAAAAAGTGAGAGCATTGGCCAGGAGCAAGAGATTGTGTAGGGGTGAGTTTGAATGTGGAAGATTTGTACACCAAATTTAAGAAAGTAGAAAAATGAGAGGAAATGGCAATGATAGAGTCAGTGGTAGGGGAAGGGTTGAACATACGAAAATGAAAGAAGAAAAGCAAACAAGTGAGCACACAGAAATAGTATTTGTTTGGCTTGTTTTTTTGAAAAGCAATGCATATTCTTAATGAATTTTCGAAAGAAGAAATAAAGTTTTTCAGAATTTCAGTGTTTTCTTCTCAGTTTAATTGTTAAGCTGAGTTATGTTCTTTATTCAAATTCTGGGACAGGCGGTCTTCCCAACTCACGTCCCCTCCCGGTCCGCACCGGGCAGCATTCGCCGTCCCTGCAGCCAGACTCTCTCACATGGTGTGAGGAGGGCGTTATTCTGATTCGTTTCATCTCTGAAATGTGGGCAAATATTACTTCAGTCCTCATTAGCTTTGCCTTATAAAACTGAGTTAGTAAGTTAGGTAAGCTAGCTTTTTTTTTTTAAGGAATTGCCCCATGAAGAAAGAGAAAGAGGGTTAAGAAAGATCAGGGAATCGATTCCCTTGTAGGGATAATCTGATTCTTGCTGTCATATTGTTAATTTGTCTGTTTCTATATATATACTGTAGCAGTAAATCTTTAGAAACCCTTAGTGATAGGAAGGTAGTGAGGCAAAGCTATGAGTCCTAATGGTCCTTGGGACTCATGAAGAGAAGGGAAGGTAACTAGGGAATTAACCCAGACGCAAAGTTCTTGGGGGGTTATGCCAGGAGGTTCCCCTGGACTCTTACAGTCCTCAGTATCTGATCTGCTTGGCCCTTACCCAACTCCAAGCCACTGACGCTACCACTAAACATGGGCACTGAGGCAGTTTCTAAATTCTGCTGGAAGTGAGAGTTTTAGGAGGTAGTCCTGCATAGTGATTAGGTCCAGAGCCACACTTCATGGATTTCCCCAGCTCTGCCGCTTTTGGGTTCATGACCTGTATGAGTTAATCTCAAACCTGAGTTTTCTCATTGTAAAATGGAACTAATAGTATTCAGCTTATATAGCACTGCTGTAAGAACCAAGTGCATTGATATGCCGAAACTCTTAGAAAAGAGCCTGATATCTAATAAGGGTAAGCTGTTACTGTGTGAACCTTGAATTCATACCTGAAACTCTGTTCCTTGTGCCATGGAAGTCTTGTAATCCTTGTGGTTTGAGGCTTCTCATGCATCTTAGTGTATGAAGAGGAGTGGGTCCTGGGCCCTCCCTTTGAGGAGCCTGCAATCTACTGGGTGCAACAGACAGGTGGACAGAAGTAGTCCTCCGAAGGCACTGTACACATAGAAGTGTCCACAGCGTTCCGTGAGAACCATGTGAAGGAGTGTCCTACTGCCTTGGAGTCCTAGACGGAGGCAGAGAAGAGGCAGTGGGGAATTTGTTTGGGAAACAAAGAATGAACATTATGTTCTCTGTGAAAAGAGGAAAGAAGATAATAGGCAAAGATATAGTTGAGGGTGGCAGTGGGTGGTCAGGCAAATAAGGGCATTTCCTGCCCAGTGACGGCTTCTAATGGAATAATACTATTGCACATCTTCAGCTTAGAATGTTAAGTATTCTTTTTAATAATAGAAAGGGAAGATACATCTTTACAGAAAGATTTCTCTCATTGGGAGATGGTGTTTAATGATCTGGGATATAGGGCTAATGGGAGAGACAGAAGATTTAAGGACTGGCTGCTAATGTGATGAAATTATTTCAGAGTTACGCACTGATTCCTGCCTTTGACGCAGGTATATAAAGACTTTTCAGTCTAATGAACAACATATGCGCCAGTGAGCAGAACAGATTGTGCGAGTGCAGTCAGTGTGAAGTGCACTTAGTATTAATTGACTTCAGAATTCCATCACTTGTTTAAAAGTTTAAAATAGGTTAAAATTTTATTGTTACTAAAAATTATATGATAAAACAAGAACTATACATTAGCCGCCATGTGCAAATTGTGTGTGCGTGTATAAAATCTCTCCATCTTCAACTTCAAGCTTTGTATTTTTGGTGTAGGATATTTTGTAACTGCAGCTGCCACAGAAAGTGGGAAGGGAACAACTGAAAGGATTATTGATCATCATTAGGTGCCTGGCCGAGTCCAGAAAACATTCATCAGCAGCAGATTCGGTTGACACAACTGTGTACTTTGTCCCAGCAGTGCTTGGCAGCTGCAGTGCAGAAAAAGCAGATGACTAAATTAATCTCAGCTTGGATTGGAAAGAAAAACAGGGAGGGAGGGGCAGACAGGAAGGTAATACGGGCGGCTGATTAGAGCGCAAATGTATTCTTTCCTGGGGGTCGCGCTGAGTAGGTAAGGAAGCAGTGAGAAGAGGGTTTGGATGTTCATGGAAGAAAGTATTCCTCATTAAGCAAATATGTGAAAAGCAGGACTTCTTATAGCCTTTAATATGCTAAGTTAAATCTTGGGTCCTAACATGGGAATTATGCGACATTACACTGATTCATTTGACTCTAGGATATGATCAAGCCTTTTTAGGGAAAAAAAGTTTTTCTGAAATCTGAAAATGTTATTTTTTTAAAAGGGTTTTCTCTCTCTGTTTTAAACCCAGTGTAAATGCTAAGGTAAGTGAAAACATGGATTACTCAAGATGTTTCCAGTCATGGTTTAAAATATATGTTTTTTGACCATTTATCTTAAATTTTGGAGAATGTGTTTAACCAGTATTTTTGTATAACTCAAATCTGGGTAGTAAAGAAAAAAGAATTGACTGCAGCCCAGGTCAGTTAGTTTCAGCTGATAAAACCGGTTGCCCATTGCCATGAAGTGAAATGATACTGTTATAAAATGAAAGAGTTAAGAAATTTAAGTATTATAAGAACTGCTTTGATGTATGTCTCTATAAATTTTTAAGTTATAAAATGGAACAGGTAGTATATACCCACAATAATAGTGGAAGCCTCTTCTTGCTCTTTTGGAAATAGAGGGATGTCTGTTATTGGAAGTGACGGATCCTAAGTCGTGACAGCTGAAACTAGGGATCAGAGCTAGTCACTTAAATGTGTAGCTACTCAGTCTGCGAGTCATTCAGAGCTAATGTTGGTTTATGTACTATATTATAAAAAAGAAAAGCTTTTAACACATAAGGAATTTTAGTCATAGTACTAGGACGTTTACTCTCCCTTGTCCTTTCCTTCATGAAAATCAGAAACATCATTTCATCATTAAAAGCTGACAGTGACAGCTCTGTGTTCATGAATGACTTCAAACACTGTCCATGTCTTCTAGCAGGATGGGCAACTTCCACAGTTCTTTGTTTTGCCACTCCTTCTGGTTGATTTATGTTTCATTTTGAAGTTAATTTTTTTTACTTTCATTTTCTTATTCTGAAATCATTTACCCATTAATTTAAGTTGTGGTATATTTATGTTTCGGTTTTTGGCTGGGTTTTGTTTTGGTTTTTGCTTTTCCTCCATTTTGCTTTTGGTTTTGTTTTTAACATTCCATGTGCACCCACCATTTTTCCCTCAACAGTGACCTACCTCAGGATCTTTGTCCTCTGTACAGGCCTGGAGAATGGGAAGACCTGACTTCAGAAAAGGATATCAACCCGTTTAGTAAGTTCAAATCTCTCAGCAAGGATAAACGGCAGCAGAGTGAAGAGAGAACCATCACTTCAGATTCCAAATCAACAAGGCCTTTGGAGAAGTCAACAGAACACACACATACGAAGCCCTCAGACAGCTTGGTGTCAGGGAAGTTAAAGGACCTGGAATCCTCTGTGGAGGCAGCCAATGGACCACCCACAGTAACTGAGGTCGGCAAAGGACCTCCTGACACTCATACTGCGTTTAAATCTATAGCCAAAGAAAATTCCCTTTTAGGAGGAGAAGATGACTTCGTTGATTTGGAAGAACTTCCTTCTCAAAATGATAGTGGAATGGACAAAAGAGACACCTCAAAGGAGTGCCTTTCCCTTGACCCAGAGGAGCAAAGGAAGGCTAAGTCACAAATAATCAGTTCTGCTGTTGAAATGCAGGTACAGTCAGCCCTGGACTTTTCAAGAACAGAGAGTGAGGCTGAATTGAAGGGGGCCCTAGATTTAGAAACCTGTGAGAAGCAAGATAAAATGCCAGAGGTGGACAAGCAGTCTGGTTCTCCAGAAAGCCAGATGGAAAATACATTGAACATACATGAAGATCTAGATAAGGTTAAACTTATTGAATACTATCTTAATAAGAACAAAGAAGGGTCACAGTTATCAGATAACTTGCAGGAGGCAGAATTAAGTGATGGCAAAAGTATTGAGTCAGGGGGAATAGACATCACCCTTAGTAGTTCTCTTCCCCAGGCTGTTGAGACCCCAGCTGAAGGCAATCAAGACCCTGATAAAAACTGGGTGAAAGAGAAAACACCCCATCCACTGCAACTAGGCTCTTCTGCAGAAGAAAATATGAGTAAAGAGCCTCTAGGCAACTCTTTGGAATCTACTCTGGACAACAGCTGCCAAGGTGCACAAGTGGATAATAAATCTGAAATCCAGTTGTGGCTGTTGAAGAGAATTCAGGTGCCCATTGAAGGTGAGCCACTTTGCTTTAATGTCTCTATCTTCTGTTATATGGTTGCCTTTCTTAAATGTGCATATGCGGTAGCACAACTAGTACGATCATTTGAGAACAATATTTTCTCAATAGAACACGTCTTTTCTGATACATTAATAATTGGAAAATACTAGCAATATATGGTATCTAATTTGAAACTTTAGATGACATAGATTTCTGTTGCAAAAGTAGTTTGCTTATTTTAATTTTTAAGTAACTTTCCTTTTTTACCTCGAATTTCTAAATCTAAAGGAGTTTCAAACATGTTTTGAAGATATTTCAATTCTAAATTGTGACATTATGGTGTGATTGGGTCCTCAATATCATTCATTAAAAGTATTCTTGTGGCTTGTCACAATTTCCCATTGTTTGGTATTTTCTGGTTTTTATGCTTATTCACAATACGTAGCCTCTCATGTGATGTAGACCAATCTGAAACATCCCAAGCTTTCTACTTTTGTGCTCTAGAGGGTCTGAAAAGTGTAATTAGTCCCAATGTGATGATGGCGTATGGTGTTTCTGCCATGTTTTGACTTCTCATCACTAAGAGGGAATTAAACACTATTCTTTGTAAGTTGAAAGGTTTTACTGTCACCAGTATTGTCACTAATGAAGATATTTTGCATATGTGATTCAGATATACTTCCTTCAAAAGAAGAGAAAAGCAAGACTCCACCCATGTTTCTGTGCATCAAAGTGGGAAAACCAATGAGAAAATCCTTTGCCACTCATGCCGCAGCCATGGTCCAGCAGTACGGCAAGCGAAGAAAACAGCCTGAGTACTGGTTTGCTGTTCCTCGGGAGAGGTGAGCGTGGGCTAACAGGAGAATCCGTTGGTCAGTTAGAGTCTAATTGCATCTTAATTATCTTTACTTAATCTTAAAATACTTAATTTTATCCTTCAATAAGAGATTTCTCATGTACATTTTAGAATTTCTAGCGGAATATTACTTGAGTAGCTACCTGCTGAAGGTGGTTTCAGTATAGCAAATTGCAGGTCATCATGGGTACTGTGTGCTGACCACTTTCACGACTTTCTACGTGGTTGAATTTTAAATGAAAGAAGATTTAGATACTCTCAAGTGCCGGTAATTGGAAGTGCTCTTCCATTGAGAAGCAAGGAATTCCGTGGAGCACATCCAAACCCCTCTACTGCTGTAGAGAGGCATGATTGTAATCTTTAAAGTGCTTATTATTCTGGGGAATTAAAGATCGCTTTGACCTCCTGAAGGGAGTCTCTGCGACTCAGCAGCTTGAGAAACGTGACATGAGATCATGTGGATGGGCTCCAGGGAGTGTATACATACCTCCAGAGATTTTTATTTTAAATTACCAAAGAAGAAATTTTATTGGTTATATCACAGTCCAGGATAGCAGGTAGTGCATAGAAATTCTTCAGCAGTGCATCACTGAATTCATTTTTATAATAAAAATAGGAAACATTATTTTTAGAAAAAATTATTTCCCTTTAGTATATGTGGTAGAATAAAAATGCCTTAAAAAAGGCCTTGCAATTAGTTTTCAAAATTGTTAAACTGACACATACTTCTTTTTCCTGACCATTCATCAGACATCAGCTTCTGGGCAGAAATTCTGGCACACACCTGCCAAGAACACAGGCTCAGCGAACTTCCTTAAGCATGAACTGCTAATAATAAAGCAAAATTAAATTCCAAGCAAGAGTACACTTTCAGGCGGATTAGTATCCAGAATGAGAATTCTCATCAGGAGTTGTCTCATTTTAATAAATTATAGTTTAATTTGAAAAATAAATGGGACTTAAAATTTTGGAAAAAGTTCATTGGATTTTAGTTAATGAATTCACTAATATCTTTTCCCTGTCTTAGACACACACCTATGTTAACATGAACATTAAACATAATTTGTTTTGTATTTATGAGGTATGCTCCTCTACCCATGCCTGCGACCCCTGCAGTATCTCATAGAAACTTTAAAATAGGGATACTATGGAGATAAAAAGAAAATGTGTCTTTTGTTATTATTTCAAAATATTTCCACAGAAGCCATGTAAATTTATTTAGTCCTGTTAAAATCAGAGTTTGAAAATCAAGTGTCACAGCCAGATAATACTTTAGAGATTGAAGCCGATTCCTGATTTTTTAAGTCAGGGAAACCAAACACTGAAACTTTCAGCCATGTGAACTTCAAGGGTCTATCAGAAAAACTACCCATCATATAAGAACCTTTTCCCTGGGAAAAAGTATTATTTATAACATAAGAAAGGGGAATCTTCTAGAATAATTATAGCAGCTTCACACATGTAGTCAATTTTACTGTCATTCTTTAACCCAGAAGAAGTCTGTAATGCTGAAATTGTACTTCTCTTTGACCTTTCATACAAGTGTTTTTTTGTGAGCTGTTTAAAGTAGGTCACTTGTTGAATTCCATTATATTGTATTTTTATAGTGTCCTTGACTTGTCTGTCTTTGGCTAGCAAATAACCTGGCAATACTTAGTTTTCTTTCTTGAACTATTAATTAACCAAAGATTGTCTGGGAGGCATCATATCTCACTGTGTTAATGATGGATTTTTTGTGTAGATGTTTGGGAACTTTTGTTTTAATTGCTCCTTTATGTATTTCCATTTCAACCTACCCTAAAGGAAGCCACACTGTAGTTTAAGATGGAGAAAGATGGAGAAGTCTTATAGTTAATTCCCACTTAGAACTCCAGGTGCCCAGTAAGAAATAAGAAAAGTTTATTTGTATTTTTAATTTATGAAATTCTTTAGGACTTAAGGCTCAACAAAGTTCTTAAGGAGCCAAGAAGCAGCATGCAATGATTTTCTTACTCTGAGGTGATTTCTGGATTCCCTTGCTACAAGAAACTAAGCATTTCTACTTACCTTTCTACTTAATGGATCTTCACATGCATTAAAGTTTCAGCAGCTGAGTTCCATCCTGGCAGTGGCTCCCGTTCTAGGTTACAGTGTCCTCTCATAGACCTTCTAAACATGACAATTTATTGTCATCTGCTTATGCACCAAAGCTCCTTGTCACAGGAGAATAATATTTTGATGTTGACATGACTTTACAAATGGTTTCACTATTCCTCTCTATACTTCTTAAAAATGTTTGTGCTTTTTACTTTTTGTTATTATTACTAAGAAGTTAATTCTACCAAAAATATCCCTTCTGCATCGACAGTGTGCACTTCAGCTCACTTAACTCCATCATTGAATGAATGGTCTGCCAAGTAAGAGAATGGGGACGGTGGCGGGCAGGGAAAGCGTGAATGGGAAGCTGCAGTAGTCTCTATCACCTCTGCTTTCGGTGCAGCACTTGTTATCAAACTTTAGATCCTAAAAATTAGAGATAAAAAGTAGTTTAAAACTGCCTAAATATGTAGTATTTTTATTTAACTCAGTTGAAGTTGTTCAAAGATCTAAGACAATCATGGATCCAAAATGCTGCTAGTTCTTGTGCACTAATACACTGCTGTTTGAGACAAGACCACTTGTGCTGAGGATTAAGTGCATGTCAACTTTAAACCCACTCCATTTCCATGGTCACCAGCGGAACCCTCGTTTCCTCTTCAATCAGCCCAAGATGACAGTGGTGTGTTTGGGAGATTTACAAAGTGTCCAGAACTTGACATAAATCTGGGATATCGCAGGTTTTTCAGACTCTCACTCAATGCTAATTTACACATGAGGACAGTCGATATAATTCTATCTTACCTTAATTATCTATACAGGATTTCTCAATCTTGGCACTATAGACATTGTGAGCTGCATAATTTTTTGTCCTGTGAGTAGTAGGATGTTTAACAGCATCCACAGCCTTTACCCACAATGCCAGTAGCATGTCCCCAGCTGTGACAGCCAAAAGTGTCTCTGGACATTTACAAATGTCCTCTGAGGGACAGAATCACTTCAAACTGAGAACCACTGTCAAGTATTATACTATTAGACTGGGGCCTACACACCATCCTGAAAGTGACTATGAGCCAGAATAGTCAAATCATATTGGAATTTGCCTACTTAAAACTATTGTATTTGAACTTCCAGGCAAGATGAAGGCATAGGTAAACATGGCTTGCTTCCTTGTACAACCATTTCAAAATTACAGCTAAACTATAGAACAACCATCACCCAGAACTGTCAGAACTTGAGTTGAATGAAAGTCTGACAAGTACAAAACTAAAGAAACCACATCCATCCAGGCAGAAGACATGGATATGTGGAACAGGCAGGTCGCACACCCACAGGTGGTGGATAAAAATTCAGGAGGGATATCTCGAGAGTGAGGAGTCCCAGCCTAACACCAGACCCCTAGCCCAAGGTTCCAGTGCCAGGGAGATAAGTCCCCATAACTTCTGGCTGTGAAAATCAGCAGGGTTGGTGTTGATGAAAGTAACTAGAATCCCAAGCAGCACCTTTTAAAAGGGCTGCACACAGACTTACTCAGATTTATCCCCTCTGAGCTCCAGCACTCGGGTGGCTGCTTGAAAGTCATCAGTGGCATACAGGGAGGAACAAAGTGTCTGGCATCAAGACAAGAGCTGGGGGATAGCTTTCTCCAAGACAGAAAGGCAGGCAGAGACCATTGCTCCTTTTCTGAGCCACAGAGCCAGAAGGTGGAGGCCATATCTGAGACTTCATTAACCTGGCTTACATGGTTGGCTCTGCCCTGATGAATCCACGAGGCTTCACCCCACCCATCTCATGGGCTTACCCAAGCTATTAACAGTGGCTTTTCCATATGAATGGCTGGTCTCAGCTCTGGCTTCACATCTTCCTAAATCCTCTTGAACAAACAACAGCTAGCCTCAGTGAGACCCCAGCACCATCCCTCTGGCTAGCTGGCCCTATGACTGGCTCTAGCATCAGCCAGCTTTGGATCACAGTTTGGCTTCGCCTGGGAGCCTCCAAGCCTAGCACAAGTAGCAGCTATCTGTAGATTACTTGGTAGCTCATGCTGGGCAGCCCTAGGCAGAACACAGGTAGTGGCTGACCCTGGCCTACATTTTCCAGAAAACTCCAGAGCCTTCACACCCAGTGGACAGCTACAGATGACATGGGAGCACCACCACCCCACCCCTGCACAGCTGATCCTCCATGGAGGGTGGAAGTTGGTGGTCAATGGTCACAGCCAGTCCTTGCAGCTGACTGGCCTGGATCAATCCCTCCCATTGATCTGCCAACAGCAATCAAGTCTCAACTACAAGAGGAGGGTGTACTCAGTCCACACAAAGGTCACATTTTGAATAGCCAGCATGGGTGATAGCAGAGGCTGTGTCACAGTACCCTACAGACAACTACTGCATTAGGCCATGCTACCAAGACAGGTAGTCAAAATAGCTCTACCCAGTACATAGAAACAAACGCAGGGAGGCTGCCAAAATGAGGAGCCAAAGAAACATGGCCCAAGTGAAAGGACAGATCAAAACTCCTGAAAAAGAATTAAACAAAATGCACGTGAGCAATCTATCAGATGCAGAGTTCAGAACACAGATTATAAGAATGCTTAAGGAACTTAGAAAGGACCACAATAGCATAAAAAAGATCCAGTCAGAAATGAAGGATACACTGACTGAAATAAAGAACAATTTACAGAGAAACAAGAGTAGAGTGGATGAAGCTGAGAATCAGATCAATGATTTGGAACATAAGGAAGTAAAAAACAACCAATCAGAACAAGAAGAAAAAAGAACCCCCCCAAAATGAGGATAGTGTGAGGAGCCCCTGGGACAACTTAAAGCATTCCAACATTTACATCATAGGGGTGCCAGAAGGAAAGAGACAGAGCAAGAAGTTGGAAATCTATTTGAAAAAATAATGAAAGAAAACTTCCTAATTTGGTGAAGGAAATAGACATGCAAGTCCAGGAAGCACACATAGTACCAAACAAGATGGATGCAAACACGTCCACTCCAAGACACATCATAATTAAAATGCCAAAGGTTAAAGATAAAGAGAGAATCTTAAAAGCAACAAGAGAAATGCAGTTAATTACCTACAGAGGAGTTCCCATAAGACTGTCATCTGATTTCTCAAAAGAAACTTTGTAGACTAGAAGGGATTGGCAAGAAATATTCAGAGTCTTGAAAAGCAGAGACCCACAGCCAAGATTGCTTTACCCAGCATAGCTAGCATTTAGAATGGAAGGGGAGATAAAGAGCTTCCCAGGCAAGAAAAAAAAAACTAAAGGAGTCTATCCTTACCAAACCATTATTTTATGAAATGTTAAAGGGACTTATTTAAGAAAAAGATCAAAACTATGAACAATAAAATGGCAATGAACACATACCTATCAAAAATTGAAATCTAAAAAACAAACTAAACAAACAAAAAGAACAGAGACAGAATCATGGATATGGAGAACGTTTTGATGGTTGCCAGATGGGAAGGGTTTTGGGGGAACAGGTGAAGAGATGAGGGGATTAAGAAGTATAAACAGATAGTCACAGAATAACCACAGGGATGTAAAGTACAATATAGGAAATGGAGTAGCCAAAGAACTTATATGCATGACCCATAAAGATAATCAAAGTGTAGGAATTGCCTGAGGGAGTTATACTGGGCGGGGGGGTATTGGCAAAGGGGGAAAAATTGGGACAACTATAGTAGTATTATCACTAAAACATAACTTTTAAAAAGCTTCATTATATTTGATTATATTCACAATATTTGCTCATCTGCATTTTCCTTTACTATACCTAATACTTTTTGCAAATTATTTTATTAGAATTTATTTTTAGCTTCCTTATTTATCTATACTTCTATAACTGTAAAAACAATACTAAATACTGACAGAGTGCTACAATCAATAAGGTAGTTGACAAGCATTTATTTTTCCACCTTCACTTTGCACAAGTGCTAGAAGGTGTCTGAAGTAGAAGAGACAATACCACGCCCTGCCCTGGAAGAGGGATATGTGGTGTTGGGCTGCCCTGCTCTGGACCAGTGAAACAGTGACCCCCAGAATCAGGCAGTGATGAAGGAGAATCTTAGGAACTGTGGACCCTTTTACCTGTTTACGTGATTTCTTAATTTGAAAAATGGGTCGTGGTGAGCATTAATTAAGTAAATCATATTTGAACAAACAGTGATTGAGTGCATGTGCCCCGGCAGGCACTGGGCTAGTTGTAGAAAAATAAGACTAGGAACCTACCTGAGAAGCTTATGAAGAGTTCCTAGCCCTTTCTAGAGACTTAATATATATTGTATTCCAAAGATTTGGATACTGTTCTATATAAAAAATAATTGTGTTTTTTTTTTTCTTAATTTTAAAAAATTATTACCTTTTCGGTACCAATAATTCCTTTTCAAATTAAAACTTTTCTTTTTTCCAATTACTATGTCCTGTTAATCTCTGAAATGTTTTATAATAACTTATTTAATATTATCCAACTTTTTAAGTAAATAAAATGGAAATGGAATTAAATAGCAGGAATTATGTAGAATCTGCCAGATCATACATAAATGTTTAATCTAGGCTGAATTAATTGGTTAGTGTGATTTGTGTAATAAGTAAGCTAGTAAAAGAGGGAAAAGGGGAGAAGGAGAGGTTATTTAAAAACATTTTTAACTTAAATAATTATGCCAAGACAATTTCAGCAATACTTGAACACACAGATAAGCAAGGGGAGTGGGCAGAATCTGCTTTTTGCAATCTACTTTTTTCCTGCTTTATAAGTTGTATACACTTTCCATATCAAATCCTGTGTTATTTTATGTACAGCACCCCTATTATGCTTCCCTGTTGATTCAGTCATGTTCCTGCTTTGGATGTTAGATTGTTCCAAATTGTTTGCCACTCTAAGCAATGCTACATTAAACACCTCTGTGAAGTCCTGCAGGTGGTTTTACCAAGTCAGAGAAGGTTTTCAAGGCTTTTAAATGCATGTTGCACATGAAAGTGTGTGGCATTACACCACCAGCATGAGAATGCCCTTTTTGCCTCCTGCTGGGAAATCTAAGTAGTATGATTTCTTTATCATTTTGGTAGATGAGAAAGGAAACTAATGTAGCTTTACAAACGTTTTATTTTCAAGCTGAGTGAGAGCTTTTTCTATAACATTTGTTTGATATAGTCAATAATGGCCTTTATTCTATGTGATTTCTTTAGAAATAAATTTATTTATATCTTGATATTCAAATATCTATTTAATTCTTATTTCTAAAGTACCATGTTTCTCTAATGAGCTTCTAATTAAGATCAGCAAGCCCTTTGACTTGTAATGGATAGTTATATTTTATGCCCACCCACATTTAGAATAAATTCATCGTACATGTTAAATTTATTGTTTTAGAAAGCATAATATTTCCTTAGAAAGCATGATATTTCCTTACATGTCAAGAATAATGGAAGTTCCCAAGCATTTTTAAAATAGTTAGGATTTTTTTTATACTTTCCAAGTTAGAATGAGTAATGTACCCATGAGCACACAAGTATCTGACCTTTTAAAAGGTGCTGTCCATGGTGTACAACGTATACATTTCTCAGATCCAGTTTGTGAGCAGTAGCAGTGATTCCCGCAGTGTGTATACTTTCCAGAGTTCTCCCCAGTTGCCTAGCCCAGAGAACAGGACTCG
>VMDR010020307.1:0-17669 GCA_007922815.1 Macrotus californicus
AGACATTACAAAAAAGCAAAAAGTACATACCAGTATTTCTTAGAAAAACAGATGCAAAAGCCTTCACAAAATATTAGCAAATCAAATATAACAATGTATAAAAAAGAATTATATACCATGACCAAGTGTGATTTAATCTCAAATATTCAGGCTGGTTCAACATTTCAAAATTAATGATTGTAATTCATCATGTCAATAAGCTAAAGAAAAATCACATAGTTATATGAAGAGCATTTGACGAAATCGCTCATTTGTGGTAAAACCTCTTAGTGAACTAGAAATAGAGGAGAAACATCCTCAGCTTGGTAAAGAACATCTACAAAAAACCTACAGCCAACATTGTACTTAATGGTGAGAAGCTCAGAGCTTTTCCACTAAGATCAGGAACAAGAAAAGGATGTCTCTCCCCCCACTACTTTTCTTCATTTTGCTGGAAGTCCTACCAAATGCAATAAGGCAAGAAAGGGGAATGAAAGGTTGCAGATGGGAAGGAAGAAATAAAACTCTTTGATACCAAAACTGATGAAAGATACCAGAGAAATAAATGGAAAGATTCCATGTCAATGAATAGAAAGACTCAAAATTTTAAAGATACAGTATCAGTTCTTCCCAACTTGATCTATAGATTCAGTATAGTCTCAGTCCTAGCAATTTATTTTGAGACTTATGATTTTAAAGTTTATATGGAGAGGCAAAAGATCCAGAATGACCAATACAATATTGAAAGGAAAAGTACCAAATTGGAGGTTGTGCATTTCAAGATTTATTATAAAGCTATAGAAATCAAGACAGTGTGGTTTCGGTCAAAGAATAGCTCAGTGGAACAGGGCAGAGAGGTCAGAAATAGACCCATATAAATATAGTCCATTGTACAATGGAGCAGGGACAGCCTTTCAACAAATGGTGCTGAAACAATTGAACAACCACATGTTAAAAACAAAGAATCTAGACACAGACCTTAAACCCTTCACAAAAGTTAATGCAAATGGATTACACATCTAAACAAAGTAAAATAAAATACAAAACTGTAAATCTCCTAGAAGATAGTATAAGAGAAAGCCTAGATGGTCTGGGGTATGATGACCTTTTAGATACAATACCATAACTCATGAAAGAAGTGATAAGCTGGATTTCATTAAAATTAAAAACTGCTGCTTTCCTAAAAACAATGCCAAGAGCATAAGAAAACAAGTCACGTGCAGGGGAAAAATATTTGCAAAAGACACATAGGATAAAGGACTATTGTCCAAAATATACAAATAACTCTTAAAACTCAGCAATATGAAAAGTAACAACCTGATTGAAAAATATACCAAAGACTTTCAACAGACACCTCATCAAAAAGATAAATAACACAGCTGGCAAATAGCACATGAAAAGATGCTGCACACCCTTTTTTATCAGGGAAATGCAAATTAAAATAAGAATGAGATTCTATTATACAACTATTAGAATGGTCAAAATGATCTAGAATACTTATACCACTAAGTGCTGACAAGGATGTGGAGCAACAGAAGTCTCATCCATTGCTGGTGGGAATGCAAGAAGGCACAGCTACTTTAGAAGACAGTTTGATAGTTTCATACAAAACTCAACATCCTTTTATCACATGATCCAGCAATCATGCTTCCTGGTATTTACCTAAAGGAGTGGAAAACTTATATCCACACAGACCTGCACATAGATATTTATAACAGCTTTATTCATAATTGCTAAAACCCAGAAGAGACTAATGATCATTGGTAAATGCAACAAATGGATAAATCTTATGTTGAGTGAAAAGCCAGATTTAAAAAATTTTGAGTACATACTGTATCACTTTGTTTTATACATAAAATTCTAGGAAATGAAAACTAATTTCTAATAATAGAAAGCAGATCACTAGTTAGGGTATAGGGTTGTGAGGCAGAAAAGGGGGTGGATTACAAAGGGGCATAGAGAAACTGGTTGATTACGTGTTTGTTATCTGGATGGTGCTGATGGATTCATAGATGCATACTTAAGTTTTAACTCATCAAACTGCACACTTCAAATACAGGGAGCGGTAAAAGTAGGTTTAGAGTTGTTCCTCTGGAAAATAATACAATAATTAATAAATAATAATGCAGGAATTGACTGTTTCACATACAACTGTAAACCTACTTTTGCTCCACCCTGTATGTTCAGTTTATTAGATTTCATGTATGTTTCAAAGCTGTAAAAGATAACTGATAAACCCACACTACCTTATTGATAGAACTAACGGAAGAGGTTAACTTGTATGCTAGTGAGTGAGTTATTACTCTAAAAACGAGTATATTTTAGATAGTTCTTAAAAAATGAAGGTTATCCTAAAACTGTTCTAAAATAAAAAATAATTTTGAAACGGAGGATGATATGTTGGTAAGTGTAACTAAGTTGTTATGAACTGTCAGTTGTTATTTTTGAACATTAGTGGAATCTTCATCAGTATCAGGCAAGAGATGTGCAGTTTGGCTTGGAGACAATTTTTTTCACCATTTTGCTAATCCACCTTCTTGATGGTATCTTACTATAGAGGTTATATTGGGAAACCTTTCCTGAACACTTCACTGCCTGCTATAGAAATTGAAAAGTGGGAAGGCAATATCCTTGAGCAGGAAAATATATCACTTATTATATGTTAACACTTGATATTCTCACCTGTGTACCTGGTGTAAGTTGTTACTCTAACTTTCTAGAATTTTTTTTGCTTGTTTATAAAGTTAGGTAATACTACCATTTCTTATGTTTTGTTATTCTTTGTATAATACTCTAATAGTTAATTGTGTGTAGTCACTGCCTTATAATTTGTATGTGAACACATTTAGTTTTTCAGCTGTGTGCCTTTTAGACACAGGAAAGAATGATAATAATTTTTTAAATGTATTAACTGTTTTTATTATTTGATTTTAGGTCCATTGCAAAAGAACTTGCAGACTGGCTTATAAGCAACAATGTAGTAGAGCATATATTTGGACCAAATTTACATATTGAGGTTTGTGGATGTTTATGACTTCTCTGTTGCATTAAGACAGAAGACTATTTTAGAAAATTAACTGTAATAAGTTTTTCTTTTCCAGATTATCAAACAGTGCCAAGTGATTTTGAATTTTTTGGCAGCTGAAGGGCGATTGAGTACTCAGCATATTGATTGCATTTGGGCCGCAGCACAGGTACTATTAACAGCTCACATTTATTGAGAGCTTCCTCATTATGTGTTCTAAGTGCTTTACTCCCCTATGAGACATGGAAAAAGTTAGGAGTGGAACATAGGAAGTCTGACTTCTAGAGTCCAAGTCTTATTACTATATTACTGGTAAAATTAAAGGAAATGAGCCCTTGCCAGTGTGGCTCAGTTGGTTGGCTGTCATCCCTCAAACCTAAATGTTGCTGGTTTGATTCCCAGTCAGGACACATACAGAAGGTAGCAGATTGATGTTTCTCTCTCACATTGATGTTTCTTTCCCTCTCCTTTCCTTCCCTTCCTCTCTCTAAAAAATCAGAAATGAAAATTTATTTTAAAAAATTAAAGGAAATTAGTCAATTGGGGGTTCTTAATGAAACTATTTGGTTTATTAAGAAATATTTTTCTCTCTTTTTCCTTTATATAATGAATCCTATCGAGAATGTTGTATTGGCACATTTCTTTTCTGTTGTTTTCTTTTTCAATTTAATTTTTGAATAGGCATATATCCTCATGGTTCAAAACCCAAAAGGTAAATAAATATAAAAGGATATATTACATATTTTCCTATTCCTGCCTCTGTCTCCCAGGCATGCAGTTCTTATCCTCTCAGGTGCTTCATGGATTTTCTATACAAGTAGCTAATTGTAAACATTTTTCTTCCCTTGTCGTCTTCTTTTCCACAGATGTCGCATATTAAATGGACTTGTCTTTTTCCTGGAGATTATTCTATATCAATATATCAAATACTTTTTTAAGATGCCATAGTATTTCATTATATGCATGCCACTGTAATTTATTTAACCAATTTTTTCCATAGGTCTATCTCAATCTTTTCTATTGTACAAATGATACAATAAGTAGCTTCTAACATAGTCATTTCATCCATGTGCATATATTATGTAGAATTAGTTCCTACTTATAAATAGAATTGTTAGGTTAAAGCATATGTGTCATTTAGTTGTGATAGATAATGGTGTGATGGTGGCACATTTCCTTTATTTTATTTTTTAAGATTTTATTTATTTACTTTTTTAGAGAGAGGAGAAGGGAGGGGGAGAGAGAGAGAAACATCAGTGTGTGGTTGCTTCTTGAGCACCCCCTACTAGGGGCCTGGCCCACAAGCCAGGCATATGTCCTGACCAGGAATTGAACTGGCAACCCTTTGGTTTGCTGGTGGTTTGCAGGCCAGTGCTCAATCCACTGAGCCACACCAGCCAGGATATCCTTTTTTGTCAGTACATTGTGTTCTGAAACTTCTTGATATTTGCTAAACTGATGAGTAAAAGGTGATATCTTTGATATTTTAAATTTGCATTTCTTTGATATGAATCAGGTTGAAAATCTTGTGTTTAAGAGCCATTTTTGTGTTCTTTTCTGACAGTGTTTATAGAGTATTTGTCACTTTCATTACATGAAATTGGCCTTTTGTCGGTTATGAGTTATGATTATATCTACTTTTGATGTTGTCTTTTGCTTTGTTTAAGTTGGCTTTTGCTGATCATTTTCAAGTTTTTGGTTTCAAATTTGTGGTTGGATTTTTTTATGGTCTGTGGATTTTGAAAAGTTCATGGGATTTGTGTATAAAATTTAGTATTTAAGTAAACAAAATATCTAAATTGTTATTTTAAACTCTTCAAAGTGAAATATTCATCAGAGTACAGTAATTATATTTCAAAATTACATATATGAAACAAGTTTGTGAGTTTTACAGCTTATTACTATTATTAAATATGTAAAGATATTAGATTAGTTACTGTTACAAATCATAGTAATATGTTATAATTGTAAAATATTCAAAAGATATATTTGTACACTCCTGTAATTGATAAGCTTCATCTTTAAAATTTGTTTTCACAATAAAATTAAAAAAATAAAATACTGTTTTTTCTAAAGTATATTTTATTGATTATGCTATTACACTTGCTCCAATTTTTTCTCCCTATATTTCTCTCCACCCTGTACTCCCCTGTCCTCCAGCATTTCCCCCCGGCCCCTTAGTTCGTGCCCATGGGTTTTACGTGTAAATTCTTTGGCTTCTCCATTTCCTATACTATTCTTAATATATCCCTGTCTATTTTGTGTCTCCTATTTTTTTTATGCTTCTTCCCTGTACCTTTTTTACCCCATTCTCTCCCCTCCTCCTCCCCGCTTTTAACCCTCCATGTGATCTCCATTTCTACCATTCTGTTCCTGTTCTAGTTGTTTGCTTAGATTCTGTTTTTGTTTTTTAGGTACAGTTATTGATAGATGTGAGTTTCTTCTCATTTTACTATTCATAGTGTTTGATCTTCTTTTTCTTAGATAAGTCCCTTTCACATTTCATATAGTAAGGGCTTGGTTATGATGAACTCCTTTAATTTGACCTTTATCAAATTAAGGGAAGTACTTTATCTGCCCTTCCATTCTAAATGATAGCTTTGCTGGATAGAGGAATGTTGGATGTGGGTCCCTGCCTTTCATGACTTTGAATACTTCTTTCCAGTCCCTTCTTGCCTGTAAGGTTTCTTTTGAGAAATCAGCTGAGAGTCTTATGAGAACTCCTTTGTAGGTTACTGTCTCCTTTTCTCTTGCTGCTTTTTAAAAAAATATATATTTTATTGATTATGCTATTACAGTTGTCCCATTTTCTCCCCTTTATTCCCCTCTGCCCTGCACACCCTTTCCCACTTGTATTCCCCCTCTTTAGTTCATGTCCATGGGTCATATATATAAGTTCTTTGGCTTCTACATTTCCTATACTATTCTTAACCTCCCCCTGTCTATCTTCTACCTACCATTTATGCTTCTTATTCCCTGTACCTTTTCCCCCTCTCTCCCCACCCACGCCCCTGATGATGACCCTCCATGTGATCCCCATTTCTGTGATTCTGTTCCTGTTCTAGTTGTTTGCTTAGTTTGTTTTTGTTTTTGTTTTAGGTTCAGTTGTTAATAACTGAGTTTGTTGTCATTTTACTGTTCATATTTTTTATCATCTTCTTTTTCCCAGATAAGTCCCTTTAACATTTCATATAATAAGGGCTTGGTGATGATGAACTCCTTGAACTTGACCTTATCTGGAAAGCACTTTATCTGCTCTTCCATTCTAAATGATAGCTTTGCTGGATAGAGTCATCTTGGATGTAGGTCCTTGCCTTTCATGACTTGGAATACTTCTTGCCAGCCCCTTCTTTCCTGTAAGTTTTCTTTTGAGAAACAGCTGACAGTCTTATGGGCACTCCTTTGTAGGCTACTGTCTCCTTTTCTCTTGCTGCTTTTAAGATTCTCTCCTTATCTTTCGTCTTGGGTAATGTAATTATGATGTGCCTTTGTGTGTTCCTCCTTGGGTCCAACTTCTTTGGGGCTCTTTGAGCTTCCTGGACTCCCTGGAAGTCTATTTCCTTTGCCAGATTGGGGACGTTCTCCTTCATTATTTGTTCAAATAAGTTTTCAATTTCTTTCTCTTGTCCTTCTGGTACCCCTATGATTCAGATGTTGGAACTTTTAAAGATGTCCTGGAGGTTCCTGAGCCTCTCCTCATTTTTTTGAATTCTTGTTTCTCCATTGTGTTCTGGTTGAATGTTTCTTTCTTTCTTCTGGTCCACATTGTTGATTTGAGTCCCAGTTTTCCTCCCGTCACTGTTGGTTCCCTGTACATTTTCCTTCATTTCACTTAGTATAGCCTTCATTTGTTCATCTAATTTGTGACCAAATTCAACCAATTCTGTGAGCATCCTGATTACCAGTGTTTTGAAATGTGCATCTGATAGGTTGGCTATCTCTTGGTCACTTAGTTGTATTTTTTCTGGACCTTTGATCTGTTCTTTCATTTCGGTCAATTTTTTTGTTTGTTTGTTTGTTTTGGCGTGCCTGTTACGCAGTAAGGGGCGGATCCTTAGGTGTTCACCAGGGCGGGGCAGCCACATCCCTGCGTTGTGACGCTGTTTGTGAGGGAGGGATCTGAAAGGGACCAATGCCACCCGCTCCGCTCTCTGCCGGTTTTCAGTGACTTTCCTTGCTACCCACAGTCAAATTGGGCCCCTCTGATGCTGATTCCTGGGTGGGTGGGCTTGTATACATTCTAGGACCCTGTGGGTCTCTCCAACGAGCTCTCCTGTGAGGCTGGGAGTTCTTCCCGCTGCCACTGCCTCACCCCCACAGGAGTTTTCAATCTGAGGCCCTGAGGCTTTATTTTCCCGAGCTGGGACCTTGGGTTATGTCGTCTGTCTCGCTCCCCAGTTGTTCCTCCTGGTTTATCTGCACGTGGGTGTGGGACAGTCTGGTCTGCCAGCTGCCGCCTTGCCACGAGTCTTCTCCGCCCAGCTGCCTGTCTCTGCCCCTCCTACCGGTCTGGATGAATGTTTCTTCTTTAACTCTTTGGTTGTCAGACTTCCATACAGTTCGATTTTCTCTATTTCTGGTTGTTTTTTGTTTTAAAATTTGTTGTTGTCCTTCTTTTGGTTGTGCGAAGAGGCACAGTGTGTCTACCTATGCCTCCATCTTGGCCAGAAGTCTCTCTTGCTGCTTTTAAGATTCTCTCCTTATCTTTAACCTTGGGTAACTTAATTGTGATGTGCCTTGGTGTGTTCCTTTTTGGGTCCAACCTCTTTGGGACTCTCTGTGTTTCCTGGACTTCCTGGAAGTGTATTTCCTTTGCCAGATTAGGGAAGTTCTCCTTCATTATTTTTTCAAGTAAGCCATTTCTTGCTGCTATTCTTCTCCTTCTGGCACCCCTCTGATTCAGATGTCGGAGCATTTAAAGTTGTCCCAGAGGTTCCTAAGCCTCTCAGTTTTTTGAATTCTTGTTTCTTCATTGTGTTCTGGTTGAATGTTTTTATTTCTTCCTTCTGTTCCACATCGTTGATTTGAGTCTCCCAGTTTCCTTCTCTTCACTCTTGGTTCCCTGTATATTTTTCTTTATTGCACTTTGGGTAGCCTTCATTTCTTCCTTCATTTTGAGAGTGAACTCAGTCATTTCTGTGAGCACCCTGATTACCAGTGTTTTGAATTCTGCATCTGATAGGTTGGCTATCTCTTTGTTGCTTCATTGTTTTTCTGGAGTTTTGATCTGTTCTTTCATTTGGGCCATATTTCTTTGCCTCAGCGCAGCTATTTTGTTGTAAGGGGCAGAGCCTTAGGTATTTGCCAGCGTGGGGCAACCCATATCACTGTGTTGTGGTGCTGTATGTGGGGGAGGGGTCAGAGAGGGAACAGTGCCACCTGCTCGGCTTTCGGCTGGCTTTCAGTCACTTCCCCTGATACCCACAAGCATATTGTGCCCTTCTGGTGCTGATTCCAGGGTGGGTGGGTTTGTGTACGTTCTAGGATCCTGTGGCTCTCTCCAATGTACTTCCTCTTAGTCTGGGAGTTTTTTCCGATGCTGCAGTTTTCACAGGTTTTCATAGCCAGTGGTTTTTGAAGACTTAGTTTCCTACACTGGAACCCTGGGTTGTGTCATCTGTCTCGCTGCCCAGTTATTCTGTCCAGTTTATCCACATACAAATCTGGGACTGCCAGCCACAGTCTTACTCACCTAGTACTCCAGCCAGAGCATTGCTGCACATCCTTTCTGCTCCAGCTGCCTGTCTCTGCCCCTCCTACTGGTCTGAGTGAATGTTTCTTCTTTAACTCCTTGGGTGTCGAATTTCTATATAGTTTGATTTTCTGGCCGTTCTGGTTGTTTTTTGTTTTTAAGTTTGTTGTCCTTTGATTGTGTGAGGAGGTAGTGTGTCTACGTACACCTCCATCTTGGCTGAAATTTTTTTTTTAAATGCACACTGATGCGACAGCGGTCACAATACACTAACAAAATAATTTTGAATGCAGTTCAAGACAACTATTAGGGAAAAAACCAAATGAACTTTTTGGCCAATCCAAGATTAGTGTAGCAACCACCAGGGCATTTAAAACAAACACTATAACTTTAAAAAATACAAAGTGTAGAACTTTTTTGTTATAGGTTATTTATTTATATAGGATAATTATTTTTTATTATTGTCTCTACCTTTATTTTGTAGTTGAAACATTGTAGTCGGTATATACATGATTTATTTCCTTCACTCATCAAGAATTTGGATCCAGTACCACTTAGACATCTTCTCAATCTGGTCTCAGCTCTTGAGCCAAGTGTTCATACTGAACAGGTAATTTATTCAAAACATAATGATATTTATTTTAGTAATGTGAAAATTTATTTGTGATTCATATAATTTAACTTGTAGTTTATTATGGTTAGCATTTCAATTAGGCAAAAGGATATTAAATTTATTGCAGTGTTGCCTAAAACCTCTAATTTCAACCTTTTTCTTTTTTTTGAAGACATTGTACTTGGCATCGATGTTAATCAAAGCGTTATGGAATAATGCTCTAGCAGCTAAGGCTCAGCTATCTAAACAGAGTTCTTTTGCATCTTTATTAAATACCAATCTTCCCATTGGAAATAAGAAAGGTTAGTAAAGTATAATGTGTTTTTTTGAGTGAGATATCCAAGGTTTATAACTCACATTTGAAGTAGTTTCTGCTAAGTAGTTCAGTTCACCCTTAATTTCAAAATAAGTTTGAGGTGGATACTATAGTGTTTGTGAAAGTGTGAATAAATTGGGGTTAGTTCATCTTTTTGGCTCTCATTTCAGGTGCTTCATACATGCTTTTTACATGTATGAAGCTTTCTAGGACTCTCTAAAACTATCAACTTTACCCCAATTTTTGTCTTCTGATCGTATACTACTCTTCTCTTAGGCTTTTCTGTGCAGGCACCCACAACCACTACTGCAGGTGGTGGGGACTTACATTATTGCAGATTTCCCTACCTGTATCTTGTTGGTTATGTAATAAGAACAACTGATATGCTGTCCCAAATAAGCTGAGTCATTTAGAATATTTCCCTCCTGTTTTTTCCTTTTCCTTCAGAGGAAGAAGAGCTGAGAAGAGCAGCTCCATCACCTTGTAAGTTGGGTCTTAGAAGTGCATGGCAAGATGACTTATACTCATATTGATGGTCATTAGTTAATTGATTTTATATATTTGCATCAGAGTCATTAAGTTCATTTTGAGCAGAAGACATAAATCTTTAACTAGTTATCTAGCTCACCTGTTTGTTTCAACTATTAATATCTTGACTTAATTGATCCTCCTTGGCAAATGTTATGTTTTTGGCTACTTAGCATGAAGCTTTGGTAAATCAAAGAATTAAAGAATTGTGTCATTCTGATAGGTCCATGTTAATATACATTAGAAATAAAACAAAAAATATCTATTTAATGTAGGGTCACCTGCAGCTAGTCCTCAGAGCAGTGATAACAGTGATACCCATCAAAGTGGAGGCAGTGACATTGAAATGGATGAGCAACTTATTAATAGAACCAAACATGTGCAACAGCGACTTTCAGACACAGAGGTATGAAAAATGGCTGCCCCCCCATCCCACCCCAAAGTGATTTTTGGATTTCTGCCACGTTTATCCTTTGAACTAGGAATATAAACATGATCTACATTTCGGCCTGATCTCTCTTTTAAGTAGTGTTATTGAGATCCTTTACTTTGAGTTTTTAATTCCATTTTGTATTGTTCAAAGGAATGAGTCAAGACTGTGGCAGCCTTTTAAAAAATACACTGTGTTAATATCAGTTATTTTTTTCTTCCTAGTGTAAATATTTATTTAAATATATTTGTTTCTAAATACAGGAATCCATGCAGGGAAGTTCTGATGAAACTGCAAACAGTGGTGAAGATGGAAGCAGCGGTCCTGGTAGCAGCAGTGGGCATAGTGATGGGTCTAGCAATGAAGTGAATTCTAGCCATGCAAGCCAGTCTGCTGGGAGCCCTGGCAGTGAGGTACACTCAGAAGACATTGCAGATATTGAAGCCCTTAAAGAAGAAGATGAAGATGACGATCATGGTCATAATCCTCCTAAAAGTAGTTGTGGTACAGATCTTCGGAACAGAAAGTTAGAAAGTCAAGCAGGCATTTGCTTAGGGGATTCACAAGGTCCATCAGAAAGAAGTGGGACAAGCAATGGAACAGGAAAAGACCTGGTTTTTAACACTGAGTCACTACCATCGGTAGATAATCGAATACGAATGCTAGATGCCTGTTCACACTCTGAAGACCCAGAACATGACATTTCAGGGGAAATGAATTCTGCTCATATAGCACAAGCATCTCAGGAATCATGTATTACACGCACTGGGGACTTTCTTGGGGAAACAATTGGGAATGAATTATTTAATTGTCGGCAGTTCATTGGTCCACAGCATCACCACCATCATCACCACCATCATCACCACCATGATGGGTAAGTCTGCAAAAGATAAAAATATAAAAAACATAAAACTTATATTTCCTTCAGGGAAGTAATTCTAGCCTGTATTTATTCATTTATAATTATTGTAGAACAGTGCTGTTCAGTAGGGCTATAATATAAACTATAAGTGCATACCAAAAATATGTAAATTTTAATTTTCTATTGGGCATATTTAAAAAGCAAAATGAAACAGGAGAGATTAATTTTAATTTTAAGTTTTATTTGAAGCAATAATATCTACAATATTTTATACTTGTAACACATCTCAGTTTAGACAAGCTACCTAAAAATTTTTTTTTGCCCTGACTGGTATGGCTCAGTGGATTGGACATCATCCTGCAAATCTAAAGGATATGGGTTAGATTCTGGGTCAGGGCACATGCCTGGGTTTGCAGGAGATGTGGGAGGCATCCAATCGCTGTTTTTCTCTCTTTCTCCCTCCCTCCCCCTCTCCCTAAAAATAAGTCAATAAAATCTTTAAAACAATGTTTTTTTTCCTTTTAAATTAAGTTGACTTACAATATTGTATTAGTTTCAGGTGTAGAACCTGTGATTAGACATTTAATAACTTAAGAAGTGATCACCTTGATAAATCTAGTACCTATTTGATGCCATATATGGCTATTAAAATATTATTAACTATATTCCCTATGCTTTTACTTTACATCCCTGTGACTATTCTATAACTACCAATTTGTACTTCTAAATCCCTTCACCGTTTTCACCCATCCCCCAACCCCTCTCCTATCTGGCACCCATCAAAATGTTCTCTGTATCTATGAGTCTGTTTCTTTTCTGCTTATTTTGCTTTTTAGATTTCACATATAAGTGAAATCATATAGCATTTGTCTTTTCTCTGTCTGACTTAATTCACTTAGCATAATACCTCCTAGGTCCATCCATGTTGTTGTGGATGGCAATATTTCATTTTGTTTTATCATTGAAGCCCAGTGTCACAGCCTCCCTGGTCACCTGAGATGGGTGTGCCCCAGTGTGGGCTGTGTTCACTTTCTTGTGTAGTTGAATCTTGTTTGTTGTTGGCACTTCACTTGAAGGGATTGACCCCCAGGCCATTTGGCTGCAAGGACTGGCTGTGACTATAATGAAGGAGCTGCTGTGCAGGGACTGACCCCATAAAGCAGTACTTGCTTCAGTGAGGCCTTGGTGCTAGCTGAGTCTGTCCCTTGAGTTGTTGCCTGTGCAGGTGGTTGAGTTGTAATCCAGTGCAGTTTGAAACTGTCCACTGGGTACACTAGTTCTGGGGCTTCCCAAGAGGTGCAAGGATAGCCACAACCTGTGTCATGGTCTGGGCCACCCAGCATGAGCTAAAGAGCAATCTGCAGATGGCTGCTACCTCGTGCTGGTATGGGATACAGAGAGTCCTGATGCTGTTTGTTTGAGAAATTTCATGAAAGCTTGAAGCATGAACCAAGAGAGGCTGTTTATATGGAACAGCCACTGGAAATGGCTTGAGATCTAAAAATTGCCTGGGTCAGGAACTCAGGTGGGTGGAACAGTGTTAGCCCAGTTGATGGAGACTCAGATACGGCATTGGCCTGCTGGCTTTGTGGGTAGAGGGCTCTGCAAAGGAATGACAGCCTCTGCCAACACTTCTGTCTAAGAGAAAGCTGCTCCTCCAGCCTTTGTCCTGAAGCCAGACAATTCAGTTCCTCCCCATTTATTCCTGGCACCTTTCCAGCAGTTGCCCCAGCAGTGGAGCTCAGACAGAGTCCGAGTAAGTCAGTGTGCAAGCCCTTTAAGAGAAAGCCTAGGAATCCAGGAGTCCTTTTGTCTCACTCAGCCATAGTCTCCACTGGTTTTTACAGCCAGAAGTTAACAGGGATTTCTATTTCTGTCACTGGAATCCTGGGCTGCAGGTACTGATTGGGACTGGGATCTTTTTTTTTTAATGCTTTTGAGGTCCTCACTAAGTTCCTTGAGCTTCCTTATAACCTGTATTTTGAACTCTGCATCTGATAGATTGCTTATATCCATTGCATTTAGCTCTTTCTCTGGAGTTTTGATCTGTTCTTTCATTTGGGCCATGTTTTTTATCTTCTCGTTTTGGCAGCCTCCCTGTGTTTGTTTCTGTGTATTAGATAGAGCTGCTTTGACTCCATGTCTTGGTAGTGTGGCCTACTGTAATAGGTGTCCTCTAGGGTCCTGTGGCACAGCCTTCTCAGTCACCTACGCTGGGTACTCAAGGTGCGCTCTTCATGTGCACTGAGTACACTCTCCTCTTTTAGTTGATCCTTGGATGCATTTGGCAGATCAACGGGAGGAATTTACCTAGGCTGGTCAGTTGCAAAGATTCACTGTGACACTTACCACCAACCTACACCCTCTGTGAAGGATGAGCTGTGCAGGGGCAGGGTGTGGTACTCCATCATGGTCTATAGCTGTGAAATGGGTGTGCTGGCCCTGGGGTTTCCGGGTGGTGGAGGCCATGGTCAGCCCCCACCTGTGTTTTGCTCTGGGCCACCCTGCCTCAGCCATAAAGCAGTCTGATCTGGCTGCTAATTGTTTTGGGCTTGGAGATTTTCAGGAAAAGCCAAGCTGTGCCTGGTGCTCACTGAGGCCTGCTGTTGATTGTTTGAGAGGCTTTAGGAAGTTGTGAAGCATGAGCCAAGACTGGCCATTCATATGAAAAAGCAGCTTGGGTGAGCTCATAAGTTGGGTGGGGCAGAGCCTCTGGGGATTTCCAAGGAGGATCAAACATAGCCAGGTGGATGGAGTCTCAGATATTGCAACAGCTTGCCAGCTCTTTGGGTGGAGGGTTTAGAAAAGGGACAGTGGCCTCTGCATGCCCTGATGCCAGACACTTCAGTTTCTCCCTGTATGCCATTGTTGCCTTTCAAGATGCTTACCCAGTGCTGGATCTCAGAAGGATTGAGTCTGAGTAGGTGAGTCCATGTGTGGGTTCTTAAAAGGAACAGCTTGGGGCTCTAGAAGTTTCTTCCACTGACTTGATCTCTGCTGGTTTTTGCAGCCAGAAGTTATGGTGACTTATCTTAGTACTGGAACCCTGGGCTGGGGTCCTGGTGTGGAGCTGGAACTCCTCGCTCCTGAGATACCCCTCCTGAATTTTTATCCACAACACATGGGTGAGAGGCTGGCCCATTATGCATCTGTGCCCCTCCTACCAGTCTGGATGAATGTGGTTTCTTTAATTCTGTAGTTGTCAGACTTCCATTTCCCTTGATTTCTGATGGTTCTGATGGTTCTATCTTTTAGTTGTAATTTTGATGTGGTTGTGGGAGGAGGCAAGCCATGTCTGCCTGTGCTGCCATCTTGAGCAGAAGTTCTCCTATCCTGATTTTTAACCACCATAGGTGGGTGTGAGACCAGCACATTCCATGTTTCCACCCCTTTTACCAGTCTGAAAGTGGCTTCCTTTTTATGTCTTTCTGTTCAGCAGATTTCAGGTGTTTTGGATATTGGTTGTTCTGTAATTTAGTTGTCATTTTGTTGTGGTTGTGGGAGGTTCTGAGTACTGCATTTACCTACTCTGCCATCTTGACCAGAATCTAGACCAGCCACTTCTTATGTGTGCAGTGGCCATATGTAGTTCAGTGGCTATCAATGGACAACACAGATCTGTATCTTCAACTCCTTGTAATAATTTCTTCTGAGCAGGTATAAAACTGCTTGTGGAAATTTCCATGAAAGTATGATTATGAAAAGGGAAATTTTACACATATCATAACTTTAGGGTATTTTAATAAAAGGATAAAGCTTTGCCCTGGTTGATGTGGCTCAGTGGATTGAGTGCCAGCCTGTGAACCAAAAGTTCACCAGTTCAATTCCCAGTCAGGGTACATGCCCTGGTTGCAAGCTAGGTCCCCAGTTGGGGGTGTGAGAGAGCTAACCAATTGATGTATCTCACACACGTCAATGTTTCTCTCCCTCTCTTTCTCATTTGTTTCCTTTCTCAAAAAATGAATAAATATAATCTTTAAAAAAAAAGGATAAAGCTTCTGCTTAAAATCTTTTGATTATCTGTGAAATATACCTATAGTATTTAACAGTAAGTAATTTTCTCACTAGTGTTCCAATAGTAGGCAAAGTACTTAATTTTTCTGTTTATTATTTTCTCATCTGTTAAATAGAACAATATTGTCAATACGTCATTGATTTATTTTGAGCATTTCATAGGCTAATGTGATTGGAATATAGGAACTCAGTATACGTGGTCTATCCAGAAATAGTCCAACCATTGTTAATATAACAAGAACAATTTGTGTGACATCAGTGTAATCTGACAGCCAAGGAGAATGGACTGGAATGCACCTGCATAAACAATGACGACTTCACTGTAGTAGTCAGTGGGGGCGGTAAACACCCATTGAGTGAACATGTGTATTGTGTGACCATCCCATTCAAAATGAATAAGTAGAGCAACGAATCTGCATCAAATTTTGCATTAAGCTTGAACATTTCTCCGCGGAAACTATTCAGATGATTCAGAAGGTTGCAGCTACGGGAAGCTGGTGATTGGCAGCTTCAGCACAACTTGCCCACTCATGGAACATGTCTCATGCAAAGTGTATTGGCAAAACATGGAATCACCCAGGTGACTCAGACCCCCTACAACCCAGATTTGGCATCCTGCGACTTCTGGCTTTTCCCAAAGCTAAAATCGCCTTTTAAAGGGAAGAGATTTCAGACCATTGATGAGATTCAGGAAAATCCAAAGGGGTAGCTGATGGCAATTAGGAGAACTGTGTCAGGTCCCAATGTGCCTACTTTGAAGGGGACTGAGGCGTCGTTGTCTTATGTACAACGTGTCTTGTATCTCCTTCAATAGATGTCTCCATTTTTCATATTGCATGGCTGGATACTTTCTGGACAGACCTCATATGTTTGCTGCTATTTTATTATTACTGTTATTCCAAGTAGTAGTGTTTGAGTTGATGAAATAATGAACATATGTTTTATCAGGATGAGTGTTCTTAGATTTGACAATTTACCAAGCCTTTCAGAATTCATTGTGATTGTTGGGGAGAAATACATGTTTGTATATATTGATACTTTATTTCCTTTGCTTTTTATTCTTATCACTAACTTATTTGAGTTTAAGGTAATGTTTCTCAGCCTTGGCACTACTGACATTTTGGACCAGATAATTCATTGTTTTGTATTCCAGCAATGTGAGTGCTACCCTGTGCATTGTAGTACATTTAGCAGCATCCCTAGCCTCTATCCCTGGATGCCATCATTGTATGTCCAATTTTGATAACCAGAAATAGGTCTAGACATTGCCAGATATGTCCCTCCCAGGGTTCAGAATCACCTGTGATTGAGAATCACTGGTTTGGGTCTGACATTATAGATATGCATTCTATATCTGTGCACTCCTTTGAGAGCTCATACTGAGGACAGAGGAATTAGTTTCTAAGACTGAAGTGAAAAATAATTGTCACATTGCAAATCTCTTTTGGTCTTCTAACCCAAAACCAACCCTCTATCCCAGAAGATCTAATGATTTTATGTTTGTTAGCACTTTGCATATTCTTTGCAGATGGTACTACTTGGGAGTCTAAGTCACTCGTGAACTTTTCCTTGTTTTATTTATTCATTCTTTTGCTTTATGTCCTTAGAGCATCCAGTATAGTGTGTTTTAGAAGTGATACTTAATAGGTGTTTATTGAATTAAAAGTCCCTCAATTAACAACTTTTAGATTGCAGCCTTAAATTGAAATATTTTCCCGGTAGTTACCTCATTTGATTCTGTATGAGTAAATGTAAGCAAAATTTAAGGTTCACATTGTGATTTGAGTTTATAGAGTAATTACATAAAAGTGAGTTTCCTGTTCTTATTTGAAATCATTGTCTTTGAAGTTGTTTTTGTGACATGTGTTGATGGGTCAGATAACGTGGTTATATTGTAAAATTAATATGTAGTTCTGATATTGTGGGCTTTTTAGTTTTTGTAAAACTCTTAACATACTATACTATTAAAAAACAAATGTAGCTTTGTTCTTGAGTGTAACTTGTGCCAAATGTTTTGAGCGATATTTTTGGTATTCACAAACTGTTTAAATATGTAATTAGTAATTTTGTGCCCTTCTCTGTGTTACAGGCATATGGTTGATGATATGCTAAGTGCAGATGATGTCAGTTGCAGTAGCTCCCAGGTCAGTGCAAAATCAGAAAAAAATATGGCTGATTTTGATGGTGAAGAGTCTGGGTGTGAAGAGGAG
>VMDR010020308.1:0-17656 GCA_007922815.1 Macrotus californicus
AGAGAGAGAGAGAGAGAGAGAGAGAGAGAGAGAGAAAGAAACACAGGTATGGAAAAAATGGCAATGAATAAGGACCTATCTATAATAACCTTAAACATAAATGTATTAAATGCTCTAATCAAAAGACAGGATAGCTGAGTGGATAAGAAAACATGACCTGCACATATGCTATCTACAAGAGGCCCACCACAGAACAAAAGGGCTATACAGCAAAGTGAAGGGGTGGACAAAATATTCCAAGAAAATGGACATGGAAAAAAAAGTGGGTGTAGCAATACTTATATCAGACAAAATAGACTTCAAAACAAAGGCCATGAAAGAGACAAAAAAGTTCACTACCTAATACTTCAGGGAATAGTCCAACATAAGAATATAACCCTTGTAAACATATACGCAACTAACATAGGACCACCTAAATATATCAGGAAAATCTTGGAGGACTTTAAACGAGATATCAACAGCAACACAGTCAACATAGGGATTTTAACATCCCACCGTCAACAACAGATGGATTTTCCAAACAAAGAATCAATGAGGATTTGTGGCATTGAATAACACTCTAGATCAAATGGAATTAATTGATATACAGAAACTTTCATCCCAAAGAAGAAAAATAGACATTCTTTGCAAATGCACATGGAACATTTTAAAAAACAGACCACATGGTAAGACACAAAACAAACCTCAACAAATTCAAGACAATTTAAATCATATGATTTTAGCATCTGCTCATTTTAGCAGGTGCTCATAACACAATGAGTTGAAACTAAAAACCAACATCAAGGGAAACACTTAAAAACATTCGAATACATGTACATTGAATAACATGTTGTTAAATAATGAATGAGTTAACAAGATCAAGGAAGAAATCAAAAACAACTGGAAACAAATGAAAATGAACACACAACAACCCAAAACCCTTGGGACACAGTGAAGGCAGCCCTGAAAGGGATAGCAAGTTCATAGCAATACAAGCCTACCTAAAAAAGATAGAAAAATCTCAAATAAACCATTTAATCCTACATCTACAAGAACTGGAAGAACAACAAACAAAGCCCAGAGTAAGTTGAAGGAAGGAAATAATCAAGATCAGAGTAGAATTAAATGACATAGACTAGGAATATAATTCAAAGGATCAATAAATCCATGACTAGTTCTTTGAAAAGATAAACAAAATTGACAAGCCTTTCACCAGACTCATCAAGAAAAAAGGGAGAGGACTCAAATAAATAAAATCAGAAATAAATGAGGAGAAGTTACAACTGATACCAGAACAATACAAAAGATTGTAAGAAATTACTATAACTAACTATATGCCAAGAAATTGGACAACCTTGGTGAAAAGTATAGATTTCTAGAAAAATACAATCTTCCAAAACTGAATCAAGAAGAAACAGAAAGCCTGAATAGACTAACAATGAGTGAAATTGAAACAGCAATCCAAAACATCCTGGCACACAAAAGCCCTGGATTGGATGGCTTCACAGGTGAATTTTACCAAACATTTAAAGAAGATTAACTCCTATTCTTCTTAAACTCTTCCAAAAAATAGCCAAGAGGGAGGACTCCTAAACTATTTTTATGAGTTCAGTATCATCGTAATCCCAAAACCAGACAAAAACACAACAAAGAAAGAAAACTACAGCCAATATCTCTGATGAACATAGATGCTAAAATCTTTAACAAAATATCGATAATCTGGATTAAACAATACATTAAAAAGATCATACACCGTGATCAAATGGGACTCATCCCAGGGATGCAAGGATGGTACAATGTTCACAAATCAGTAAATGTAATACACCACATAAACAAAATGAAGGACAAAAATCACATGACCATATCAATACATGCTGAAAAAGCATTTGATAAAATCAAGCAAAATCTCTGCTGAGATAAAAACACTCAGCAAAGTGGGTAGAGGGAGCGTGCCTCAACATAATAAAGACCACATGTGAGAAGCCTACAGCCAACATATACTCAATGGTCAAAAAATAAAGATTTCCCCTTAAGATCAGGAAAAAGACAAAGGTTTCCACTTTTACCACTCTTATTCAACATAGTACTGGGATTTCTAACCACAGCAATCAGACAAGAAAAATAAATAAAAGGTGTCCAAATTGGCAAGGAGGAAGTAAAATGCTCATTATTCACAGACGACATGATAGTGTACCTAGAAAACTGTGTTGTCCTCACCAAAATACTACTTGACCTAATAAGTGAATTTGGCAAAGTAGCAGGATACAAAGTCAATATTCTGAAATTGTTGGCATTTTTGTACACCAAAAATGAAATATCAGAGAGAAACTAGGGAAATAATCCCATTTACTATGGCAACAAGAAAAATTAAGTAGCTAGGAATAAATTTAGCCAAGGAGGTCAAAGTCTTGCACTTGGAAAATTATGGAACACTGAAGAAAGAAAGTAAGGAAGATATACATAAATGGAAGCATATACTGTATTCATGGGTTGGAAGAATTAACATCATTAAAATGTCCATACTACCCAAAGCAATAATAGATTCAATGCAATTCCCATTACAATACCAATGACATAATTTCTAGATCTAGAACAAAAATTTCAAAAATTTATATGGAACTGAAAAAGACCCCTAATAGCCTCAGCAACCTTGAAAAAGAAGAACAAAGTAGGAGGGATCACAATATGCAATATCAAACTATACTGCAAGTCCACTGTAATCAAAATAGTCTGGTACTGGCATAAGAACAGACACATAGATCAATGGAAAGGAATAGAGAGCCCAGAAACAAATTCATGTTTCTATGGTCAATTAACATTTGAAAAGGGGGGCATGAACATACAATGCAGTAAAAATAGCCCTTCAATAAATGGTGTTGGGAGAACTGAACTGGTACATGCCAAAAAAAAAAAGAAAAATGAAACTAGACCACCAACCAACACCATACAGCACAATAAACTCAAAATGAATAAAAGACTTAAATATAAGTCTTGATATTATAAAAGTCCTAGAGGAAAAAACATAGGCAGTGAAATATCAGATATCACATGTTTTTGCTGATACATTTCCTAGGGGAAGGAAAATTAAGGAAGAAAGAAACAAATGGGACTATATCAAATTAAAAAGCTTCTGTAAGGCTAAAGAAACCATCATCAAAATGAAAAGGGAACTGACCACATGGGAGAACATATTTGCCAATGATACATTGGACAAGGGTTTAATCTCCAAAATATAATAAGAACTCATACAACTGAACACCAGAAAGACAAACAATCCAATTAAAAAATGAGCAAAGGACCTAAATAAACACGTCTCCGTACAGATGGCCTATAGACATATAAAAAGATACTCAACATCATTAGCAATCAGAAACATGCAAATTAAAACCACAATAAGATATCATCTCACACTGATCAAAATGGCCATCATTAACAAATCTACATACAAGGAGTGCTGGCCAGGGTGTGGAGTAACAGGAACCATAGTGCCCTGTTGGAGGGAATACGGACTGGCACAGCCACTGTGGAAAACAGTGTGGAATTTCCTCAAAAAATTAAAAATGGAACTGCCTTTTGACCCAGTGATTCTGCTGCTGGGAATATACCTTAAGAATCCCAAATCACCAATTCAAAAGAACTTATGCACCCCTATATTCATAGCAGTGCTATTTATAATAGCCAAGTGCTGGAAATAGCCTAAGTGACCCTCAGTAGATGAGTGGTACATTTATACAATGAAATACTGCACAGCAGAAAGAAAGAAGGAACTCCTACTTTTTGCTTCAGAATAGATCGAACTGGAGACTATTACAGTAACTGAAATTAACCAGTCAGTGAAAGACCAATACCATATGATCTCAGCTATAAAAATAATCTAATGAACAAAATAGAACCACAAGCATGGAAACATGGAACAGACTGACAGTGACCATAGGAGTGGGATAGGGAATAATAGTAGAAAGAGGGATAAGGGACTAGTCAAAGAACATGTATGAATGACCCATGGGCATGGACAACAGTGTAGGAATTGACTGTGGGGTCGGGTCTTGGATGAGCAGAGGAAGGCAAAGGGAGAAACATCAGCACAACTGCAGTAGAAAAACAATAAAATATTAAAAAATAAAAAATTAAAATTGGCTGGATTCCACTATATTTTGAAGTCAGAGTCAATAGGATTTGCTGATGGGTTGGAAAGAGGAAAGTCAAGATACTCCATTTAGCAACTTGGTGCAATATATATTAATTTGCAAGCTTTGACTTCTCTTTACTATTTATTTTACATGTTTCTGCCTTATTTCTAATCTTGGCATCTAGTTAAGCCTTTTTGTTTTATCTAATTAGTTTTTTCTAATAATTATTATTTTAAAAAAGGTTTTATTTATTTATTTTTAGAAAGAAGGGAAGGAGAAAGGGATAGAAACATCAATGTGGTTTCTGTGGTTGCCTGTCATGCAGCCCCTACTGGGGACCTGGCCTGCAACCCAGGCATGTGGCCTGATTGGGAATGGAACTGGTGACCCTTTGGTTTGTAGGTCCATGCTCAATCCACTGAGCTACACCATCCAGGGCCATTTTTGTCTAATAATTATTTATTAAACACTCACCATGTGGTAGGTGCTGTGGGAAATGCAAGATGAGCAAAACATTAATTCGGGTCTCAAAAGAAAATCACAAGAGGAACAACAATTAGAAATTGAGATTATACCATAGAGGAAAAGCCAATGAAATGTTATAGGCAGTCAGAGAAGGGAGATATTCCTTTGCACTCTGAGAAAGAGGAAAGGCTCAACATCAAGTGGGACTGAACAGAACTTTAAGAATAACATGGGCATAAGGATTGCTAAAATGATGTACACTGTAGGTGGGCACAGGTACCCAAATATGACTAGGTCCTGGGGAGAATTAATGCAGTTTGGCTGTAGGGAGCAGCAGAGGGAAAAGATTAGGCAAGTTGTCCTCTTATTTCAAGGTATTTGGGCCAAGGAGGTAGCAGAAAATATCAGAAATGTGGGTGTGTGTCAGAGACATCAGAGATAGGACTACTGGGATAGTGAGGTATCAAAGACAATGCTGAGGATTAGGGTGCCATGATTGAGAGGAAGGTCATGCTAAAGCAGAAATAGGGCCATAGAGGGAAAGGACTTTCTCCTAAAATCTTTCCATCTGGACCACAGAGGCAATGTGAAAAGAAAAAAAAAAACTACAATCAATTCTTGTGACAAATAATGTATTTCCATTTTCCCAGAAGCAAGTTTGGGGACCTAATTTTCTTGATCCTCTATTTGCTTGGCTTATAGTTGTGGTTTCTGTGACCTCAGAGACTCTTGGAAAAGAAAAAGTGGTAGATATAAAGAGTATTCCTTTAAGATAGAGACCAAGGGGAGAGGGGAGAGGAATAATGGGGGAATGAAGAAGAGTCCTCAGGGAACATGTATAAAGGAACCATGGACAAAACTAAAGGGAAGTAGGATTGAGGGTGGGAGGTGGGGATAGATGGGGTGAGGGAGGTGGAGGGAGGGAAATGGAGACAACTGTACTTGAACAGCAATAAAAAAAAAAAAGAAAAAAGAAAACCATACTATATTCTAGTAGAAAAAGACTCAACTTAAAAAGAAGTGCAGAAAAATTTATAAAATTACAAAAAGCCCCCAAAGGTTTACAGAACTTTTCCAAGCTATTTGAGGTAAGAGCCACAAATAACCACCTGCTCCAACTCTGTTCAGTCCCTCTTCTGTAAACTGAATTGAAACGCAATCTGGCTTCTCTGACTGGAAATTTCTTCCGGTATTTTCCTTAATAGAGCATAGAGACAGAGGAGGTGAGGAGCAGGTCACTACTTTGACGGTCTATGAAGCTTAAAATGTTCTGGCTACAGACCCCAGCTGAACCAATTTTGTTTTCCATGGTAAAGTCTAACCAAATAAAATTTTGGGAATGCGCCCAAGGAGCTTGTATTGAATACTTGAATTTTAGAAGGCAAAAAAATGGGATAATTGATTATTTTTCAAAGAGCCCATTGTCACAAGGTGTTTCTTCACCCTTCCTAGTATTTTCAGAAGTGTTAAAAATAATAGAAACAAACACAGATTTTGGAAAAAAGCATTTAAGAGAAGTTCCTTCCAGCCCAACATTTTTTAGAGAACTCAGCTGAAAATTTAGGTAGCACATTTTGAGGGGAGATGGCATGTTTGTTAATGAGTATGAATAGCATTTCCTTATGGGCCCTATATTTTTCTAGCAGGAAATGGATGGATAATCTACTATGACATTTCAGTGGGTTGGAACAAGAGAGATAAATCAAATACTAGTTGCCCTGTTTTTTTAAATGAAATATAAATGCCTCAATGGGCCAGCAATCATAAAATATATAAGTATTTATAATACAGTACTGCTTTATAACACCATCTGCCAAAGAATGGTATTTATTCAGCCACTGATATGAGAACAGATTTTCTTCCACATTATGCAGGGAGGAAATACATCCTAGTGTTAATGAGCATGCACTTTGTATTTAGCCAGCCTAAGTTCTAACAAAATTTTTAGTTGACTGGCTATATAATTTTGACAATGTTATTTAACCCCACTTTCCCTGTCGATAACATGGTATAATAATAATTCTACATTTTAAAGTTGTATAGTCTATCAAACAAGGTAATATATGGAAAGCATTCTATCAAATGCCTAACACATGTAAGTACTCAATAAATAATAGCTGTTATCTTCATTCCACTGGTCAACATTGGAATCACACAAAAATGAGAGTTTCAAAGTGTTTGGAACATTTGAACTGAATGCTTTTTAAAGGAATGCTGAGGGACTAGATTAATGAGTCCCTCTTCTGGTCCAGGCAAATAGGATTCTATTAAAATTGAGGCTTGTAATCAGTTTCCATAGGCTAGGTTATACTGTAGTAACAAACAATTCCCAAATTACATTGGCTTAAAACAATACAGATGCAATACATACTCACACTACAGGTCCATGATGGGTTGAAAGAGCCCTAGGCTGGTGGAGCAGTCACTATCTCACACACTGGTAAGTTGTCATAATGGAGAGACAGTCTTAAATCAGCAAGTGAGTGTTCTGGCATGGAGAGATCATAGATATCCCTTCCATTTACAACTTTTTGGCCAGTCACAGACCTTACCCAACATCACAGGGGTCAGGACACATTACCCTGCTGTTGGAAAGTGGAAACTGGAAATTTGATGGACAACACTGATGACTACCAGAGGACCATATACATAGATGAAAATAGATTCTTACTTTATGGGTAGTAGTACTTGAGGCACTCTTTATTGAATCACAAAATAATGAATTAAAATTTGTTATATCAGGAGTTATAAATGGTGCCTCTGAACTCTGAGTGAGATGAGGGAATTACCTCTCTAAATTACCTTGAGTTTCTGGGATGCCCAATCACATAAGTAGTCCAATAGATTAAGTGCATCTGTTAGAGATGCCCAAACCACTTTTATTCTCTACAGGCTTTTTCTACCATTCCATTCCAGTTTAAATGGTTTCATCTGTATTTATCTCACATCTAATGGGTTTAATGTGTTCTAACTGTACTGGTCCATTTGGTGCCTTGGCTGTTATAGCTGAGAGATGCAATATAAAATATATTGTTATTATGTTGAGTTCAAGCACTGGAGAAAAAATTGTGAAATAACTTGGTACTTGAGCTCTCATTGTTTTCAGCAAAATAAAATTTTGCTTCTTATAACACTAGTAAGCCTTGAAGATTAAATGTTATCTACAGCATGTATCATAGCAATGATCTAAAAAAGTCAAAATAAAATGTTTAATATAGCATTTCATATATTATAAAATAGATATTTGCTTTTAAGTATTCTTGATATTTTTAAAAGTCGATACTCATATCTGCCATTAAATAAACAACAAATGAATAGACCCAAAAATCTACCTTTAACTTTACTTATTCTTGCTTCCATTATGATTGGGTAGGCCAGCTATGTTAATTAATTTAACCCTTAGGGTTGATCATTTGCCAGTGTGCTATGAGGTTGAGTGATAGATTGTTTCGTTGCTTTAAAAATGCATCATCCTGGAAAAAAAAGACTATTTAGGTTCTTTCCCTGATGATATGATATTATATTCCCATTACTTGAATATTCATTATGGTTTCCCACATGTTTTTTGGCTACTTCTGTTTCCTGCAACTGTTTACATTATTAAATTGGTCTGGATTATAAAATGTTGCTTGAACTCTGCGTATAGTTGGGTAGCTTGAGATGTTTGCATAGATTGGGTAGATTCCGTTTTCATCCTAAGAGAATCATGGAAGGTTTCTAAAAGGAGAAGAAACAAAATAGTCAGGGTCTTGTTACTGAAAAGCCTCAAACCACATATGGAAAACACTACAGGGCTAGTCTGAGGAATTCTTTGGCACACTAGGAACTGGGTCCTCCCTGTGGCTTAAACCAGTAACTTTCTGCAAAGAACACAGTAAAGACATTATTCCTTTTGTGGTGGGGAGAGAGGAAGGCTTTGGAGACCATTGCCTAGCTCAGAAACATGAGAAATCAAAATGTATTAATGGTGCTGTGATTTTAGGAATTTGTTCAAGGAAATAGGTGGCATATGAAAAACTAATTTGGAAAGATGAATTAGTAATGTGTACATATTGCATAAGACATCTAGTAGAATTGTGATCTGGAAAGATGGAGAGAACAGACTAGTCAGAACATGGAACCTGAAGCTATTCTTGGCATATTCTACTCCAAGACCTTTTCATTCAGTTTCAAACTTTGATAATTCTCTTTTTTTCCTCTCTCCCTTTCACCAGGAAGCATTGTGGAAAGCACCCAACCACAGGCCTAAAACACTGTTAAGCACTTCCTAAGTAGTGGTTTCCAGTATAGTTCTGTATGACTTAGAGACTCGGACAGGATTCCTCCTTACCTACATTTGTATTTTGTCAGCCTGAACCTGTTAAAATTTAGGTTCATGAAGTTTATCAGTTCATTTGTCCTTGATAGGCATATGCAGACATTGAAGCAAAGGTATTGTCATGTTTTTAGAATTATACAGAATATCCTTGAGGGGACCACAGGCAGTTCACACACAGTCCTCACTTAGAGGTAGGTATAGTTTACAAACATGTCACCTGATTCCCTTCACTTTAAAATTCATTTTTAATTTTTCAGTTACAGTTTACATTCAATATTATTTTGTACTAGTTACAGATATATAGCATAGTGGTTGGACAATTATATACTTTACAAAATGTTCCCCTGGATATTTCCAGTACTCACCTGGCACCATACATAGTTACTATATTATTATTGATTATATCCCTATAACTGTTTTGTAACAACCAACTTGTACTTCTCAATCTCTTCACCTTTTTTAACCCAGGCCCCCAAGAGCCCTCCCCTCTAGCAACCATTAGTCTGTTCTCTGTTTCTATGAGTCTGTTTCTGTTTTGTTCATTTATATTATTTATATTCCACATATAAGTGAGATCATATGGTATTTGTCATTCTTTGGCTGACATTTCACTTAGCATAATACCCTCTGCCATCCATGCTGTGCAAATGGTAAGATTTCATTCTTTGTTATGGCCAATTAATATTTAATTCTATATATGTATACTGCTATGTTCATTATCCACTTGTCTATTAATGGGTGCTTGGGTTACTTCCATAGCTTGGCTATTGTAAATGTTGCTGCAATGAACATGGGGATGCTTTTGAATCTGTGTTTTGGATTTCTTCAGGTAAATCGTCAGTAGTGGAATTCTCACTGGGTCATAAGGTAGTTCCATTGTTAATTTTTTGAGGAACCTCTATACTATCTTCCGCAGTGGCTGCACCAATTTGCTTTCTTACCAACAGTGCATGAGGGTTTCTGTTTTTCCACTTCTTGGCCCATACTGGTTGTTTCTTGATTTACTGATGATAGCCATTCTGACAGATGTGAGGTGATATCTCATTGTGGTTTTAATTTGCATTTCTCTGATGATTACTGAAGTTGAGCATATTTTCATATGCCTATTGGGCATCTATATGTCCTCTTTGAAGAAGTGTCTATTCAGGTCCTTTGCCTCCCCCACCCCTTTGTTTTTTCAGAGGACCTGGAACTTTCTTTGATAAGCATTAAATCTAACAGTGGTAGAAAAATTTCTTTCTCAGGGAGTAGGCTGGCATATTGACAAGCTGATGAAAAGTGTCTGAAATAGAGACAATTATATTACAGCCTACTTATTGTGTTACTTATTTGTAGCAGGGTTTTGTTTCCTTGAAGAGGAGTTTGAGGTCCTTTGCTGGCTCACAAGGGTAGGTGGTATTGTCCTACTGTTTTGGAAGTTCTGAAAAAGTTGACTTTTTCTAAAGTTTGAGTTGAGAATGATGTATCCAGCTGGAAAAGCCAGGGACCATGATGGCTGTCCAGGAAGACATAAGAACAGGGAGGGGTCCTTCCACAAGGATTATTGTTCAGAGCTAGGGGAATTGTCTTTCCAGACTTTTATTAAAACCTGGACTCCTGGAGGATACAGTAGAGTGGTTGCATTTTGACTAGAATTTTGAGGCAGGCCAAATTCCTGAAGGGTAGCTTGGAATTGAGCCACTCTTTGCATGTAGGCCTCTAGGGAGGAAGCCTCTGTGTCTAGCAGAAGTTGAGAATATAGAACATGGTGACCATATACTGTCTCAAAGGGACTGAATATCAAGCAGGGTTTGTGGGCTACTCTGGTCCAGAGTAAAGCAATGGGCAAAGGTTCTTTCCAGTTAAGAGAGATTTCATGTGATATTTTTTAGCTGAACTATATTATTTTACTTATTTTATTTTATTATTTTATTCTCTATTGTTCAAGTACAGTTGTCTCCAGTTTTCCCCCACCACTCTCCCCTGCCCCACCCATCCCCACCTCCCAAGCTCTGTCTTACCCACCTTTAGCTTTGTCTATGTGTCCTGTATACATGTTCCTTCACAACCCTTCCTTTTTTCCCTCCCCCTTATACCCTCCTTCCTCCCCTCTGGTTACTGTCAGTTTGTTTTTTATTTCATTGTCTCTGGTTGTATTTTGCTTGCTTGTTTGTTTTATTGATTAAGTTCCACTTATAGGTGAGATCATATGGTATTTGTCTTTAAATGCTTGGCTTATTTTACTTAGCATAATACTTTCCAGGTCCATCCATGCTGTCATGAAGGGTAGGATCTCCTACTTTCTTTCTGCTGCATAGCATTCCATTGCGTAAATGTACCATAGTTTTTTGATCCACTCATTTACTGATGGGCACTTAGGCTGTTTTCAGCCCTTGGCTATTATAAATTGTGCTGCTATGAATATTGGGGTGCATAGGATCTTTTGAATTCATGTTTCAGGATTCTTAGGGCAGTGGTGGAATTGTCAGGTCAAAAGGTAGCTTCATTTTTAGTTTTTTGAGGAAATTCCATACTGTTTTCCACAGGGCTGTACCTGTCTGCATTCCCACCAACAGTGTACTAGAGTTCCATTTTTTTCTCCACATTCTCTCCAGCACTTGTTGTTTGTTGATTTGTTTATGATGGCTATTCTGACAGGTATGAAGTAGTATGTCATTGTGGTTTTAATTTGCATCTTCCTGATGGCTAGTGATGCTGAGCATCCTTTCATATGTTTCTGGGCCCTCTCTATGTCCTCCTTGGAGAAGTGTCTGTTCAGGTCCTTTGCCCATTTTTTAATTGGGATATTTGTCTTCCTGGAGTAGAGTCATGTGAGTTCTTTATATATTTTGGAGATAAAACCCTTGTCCAAGGTATCATTGCCAAATATATTTTTCATATAGTTTGTTCCCTTTTCATTTTGCTGTTGTTTTCTTTAGCTGTGCAGCTTTTTACTTTGATGAGGTCCCCTTTGTTTATTCTTTCCTTTATGTCCCTTGCTCTGGGAGACATATTGGTGAATATGTTGCTGTGTGGAATATCAAAATTCCCTGCCTATATTCTCTAGGACTTTTATGGTGTCATGATGTATATTTAAGTCTTTTATGCATTTTGAGTTTATTTTTGTGTATAGTGTAATTTGGTGGTCAGGTTTCATTTTTGTTGCTTGTAGCTGTCCAGATCTCCCAACACCATTTGTTGAAGAGGCTATTTTTACTTCATTTTATACTTCTGCCCCCTTTGTAAAATATTAATTGACCATAGAGACTTGGGTTTATTTCTGGGCTCTCTATTCTGTTCCATTGCTATATGTGTGTTCTGTTTTTAATATATTTTATTGATTATGCTCTTACAGTTGTCCCATTTCCCTTCTTTTATTCTCCTCTGCTCTACACCCACCCCTCTCACCAGCTATCCACCCCTTATTTCATATCCATGGGTCATTCATATAAGTTCTTTGGCTTCTACATTTCCTATGTAGGAAATACTATATTCTTTACCTCCCCCTGTCTATTTTGTACCTATCATTTATGCTTCTTATTCCCTTACCTTTCCCCCATTCTCCCCCTTCTACCTCTCAAGTGATAACTTTCCATGTGATCTCCATTTCTGTGATTCTATTCCTGTTCTAATTGTTTGCTTCCTTTGTTTTTGTTTTTGTTTTGTTTATATTTGGTTGTTGATAATTGTGAGTTTGTTTTCATTTTAGTCTTCTTATTTTTGATCTTTTTCTTTTTCTTAGATAAGTCCCTTTAACACTTCATATAATAAGGGCTTGGTAATGATGAACTCCTTAATTTAACCTTATCTGGGAAGCATTTTATCTGCCCTTCCATTCTAAATGATAGCTCTGCTGGATAGAGCAGTTTTAAACATTCAGTCAGACCTAGTGGCACAGTCTCTTTGATCATCTGAACTGGGTTCTTCAGAAATATCCTTTGGGTGGGTTATGTGAGCCATCTTATTGTAGTTGAGTCTTGATTGCCATTGGCTTGCCCAGAGGTAGGTGAACCTCAGGCTGCTGACTATGAAGATAGACCTGGAACACTGTGTATGAGCAGCTTTAAAGGTGCTGACCATATGAAGCAGAATTTGCCTCAGTGGTATTTGGTGCCTGACAAGATCTCCCTTTGAATGTAATGCTTGTGGAATTAATTGGATCTTGCTCTGATATTGTCTGAAGACTTCTACTGGGTGTATTGGGTCTGAGACCTCTTGGGAGGGATTCCAGTGCAGGTAAATGTCAGACACTTCCTATGAATAGCACTGAGCAACCTATTTTGAGCTACAAATCAGTCCACAGTTTGTGGCTGCCTCTGCTGGGCCTGGGTGTGTGTGAGAAGGGCCTACCTGTGCACCAAGCCGTGTTTCCACTAGCACCAAGTTTAAGAGTAAGTCAGCAAAGGGGTTAAGGCCCTCTAGATCTGCCTCTGCCCAATTCTGTCTGCTGGCTTCCTGTTAAGCTCAGTCACTAAAAGAGCCTTTGGCAGTATACGAGTTGCATAAATTAGGTTCTCATCAGATTAACATTCAAATTCAGTGCAAGTTCTGGGCCTGACGTCACTCATCAAAAGTCCTAATGCACATCAAGGTCAGCTGCCAGTTACCAGCTGCCTACAGACCTTTGTGATGGAGCAGGGTCTCAGGGAGTCATCAGGGAAAGCCAGTAGAGTTTATTAGGCCAAAAACAACCAAGATTTGACCTTGTGAAGGAAGGGATCTGCACCCATTTTGTGTGAGGGAAAAATGGCCCATGTCTTAGAGCCACACAACTCTGTCTATTCCATATTTTTGTTGGACCTTCTGGAGACCCTGGTGTTAGCAAGGTGGGGTGACCAGGAGTCAGTAGTGTGGAGCTATTGCTTTACCTCAGGTTGATGTAGTATGGAGGGTAGGGCTTAACCAAGGAAAGATTGCATCTATGGGCAATATGAGAGAGGGACTCAGCACAGGGACCCTGGTAGCTATCTGTTCAGCTCTCTCTCAGAGCCACACAACCCAGTCTCTCTTGGCATGACTAGTCTCATCCAAGCCAAGCTACCCACCCACTGTTGGAGCACAGGGTGTGTGACTGAGACTGAGAGTTTGTGTGTTGCCCCTTTAAGAGGGGGCCTGGATTTCTAGCAGACTTCCTTCTCTCCTTGGCGGTCATAAAGCCCACTGATTTTTGCAGCCAGATCTTAAGTGACCTTCTTTTTCCAGCTCTGATGCCCTGCGCTGGGGAGCCTTGTGTGAGGTTTCGACCACACACTACTCGGGGAGGGGCATTTGCAGCTGAGATATCCCTTCAGATTCTGAGCTGCCATGTGTGGTACAGTCTAGTCCTTCTCACCTCTCTGACCTTTCTACCAGTATTAGCTTGGCTTATTCTGTAAATTCATGATTGTAAGATTTCTGTTCAGCTAGTCTTCCATTTGTTATTCAGGTTTATTATTCTACAATTTAGTTATAATTCCAGTTTTGTTCTGGGAAGAGGTGAGTGTAACTTTCACCTACTCCAATGCCATTTTGGGTCCCACAATTTCTTTCTTTGTGAGGGGTATAAATAGACTTAGGGCTTTGACCACCAATCATTACACTGATTAGACAAGGACAGTTCTTGGGGTTTCAGTTAATGTGCTGGAAATTGTTTTGGTGTGCGTTTACTTCAGTGTTTTTTAATTTGATCACTTTTTAAATTTCTTTTTTTATAAAGAGTTTATTACTTTATTGTTGTTCAATTACGGTTGTCTGAGTTTTCCCCCCACCACTCCCCCCGAACCCAGCCAATCCCACCTCCCTCCCTTGCTCCCACCCTCCCCCTTGGTTATGTCCATGTGTCCTTTATAGAGGTTCCTGGAAACCCTTCCCCCTACTGTCCACCCCCCCGACTATTGTTAGATTGTTCTTAATTTCAATGTCTCTGGTTGTATTTTCTTTGCTGTTTTCTTTTGTTGATTATGTTCCACTTAAAGGTGAGATCATATGGTATTTGTCCCTCACCACCTGGCTTATTTCACTTATGGTAATGCTCTCTAGTTCCATCCATGCTGTTGCAAAGGGTAGGATCTCCTTCTTTCTCTCTGCTGCGTAGAATTCCATTGTGTAAATGTACCACAGTTTTTTGATCCACTCATTGACTGATGGGCACTTAGGTTGCTTCCAGCACTTGGCTATTGTAAATTGTGCTGCTATGAACATTGGGGTGTATAGGTTCTTTTGAATTGGTATTTCGGGGCTCTTAGAGTATAATCCCAGGAGTGGAATTGCTGGGTCAAAAGGCAATTCCATTTTTTGTTTTCTGAGGAAATTCCATACTGTTTTTAAAGTGGCTGTACCGGTCTGCAATCCCACCAACAGTGCACTAGGGTTCCCTTTTCTCCACATCCTCTCCAACACTTGTCTGTTGACTTATTTATCATGGCCATTCTGACTGGTGTGAAGTGGTATCTCATGGTGGTTTTAATTTGCATCTCTCTGATGACTAGTGATGCTGAGGATCTTTTCATATATCTCTGGGCCCTCTGTATGTCCTCCTTGGAGAAATGTCTGTTCAAGCCTTTTGCCCATTATTGAATTGGATTTTTTATCTTTCTGGAGTGGAGTCGTGTGAGTTCTTTATATATTTTGGAGATCAAAGCCTTGTCCGAGTCATCATTGGCAAATATGTTTCCCCATATAGTTGGTTCTCTGTTCATTTTAATGCTGTTTCCTTTAGCCATGCAGAAGCTTTTTAATTTGATGAGGTCCTATTTGTTTATTCTTTCTTTTATGACCCTTGCTTTAGGGGACACATCATTGAAGATTTTGTTGCATGGGATATCTGATATTTTCCTGCTAACATTTTCCTCTAGGACTTTTATGGTGGCATGATGTATATTTAAGTCTTTTATCCGCCTTGAATTTATTTTTGTGTATGGTGTAAATTGGTGGTAGAGTTTCATTTTTTTTTGCAAGTAGCTGTCCAAACCTCCCAACACCATTTATTGAAGAGGCTATTTTTACTCCATTTTATGCTTCTTCCCCCTTTGTTGAATATTAATTGACCATAGAGACTTGGGTTTATTTCTGGCTCTCTGTTCTGTTCCATTGGTCTATATGTCTGTTCTTATGCCAGTACCAGGCTGTTTTGATTACAGTGGCCTTATAATACAGTTTGATATCAGGTATTGTGATCCCTCTTGCTTTGTTCTTCTTTCTCAAAATTGCTACAGCTATTCAGTGTCTTTTAAGGTTCCATATAAATTTCTGAAATCTTTGTTCTATATCTGTGAAATGAGTCATTGGTACTTTAATAGGGGTTGCATTGGATGTATAAATCGCTTTGGGTAGTATGGCCATTTTCATGATGTTAATTCTTCCTGTCCGTGAGCACGGTGCATGCTTCCATTTGTTTGTGTCTTCCTTAATTTCTCTCTTCAGTGTTGTATAGTTTTCTGAGTACATGTCTTTTACTTCTTTGGTTAGCTTTTTTCTTAGGTACTTTATTTTTCTTGTTACTATATCAAATGGGATTTTTTTTCCTGATTTCTGCTTCTGATGTTTCATTGTTGGTGTACAAAAATGCCTTTGATTTCTGAATATTGACTTTGTATCCCGCTGTTTTGCCAAATTCATTTATTAGGTTGAGTAGTTTTGGGGTGGAGTCTATAGGATTTTCTATGTACACTATCATGTCATCTGCAAACAATGACAGTTTTACTTCCTCCTTTCCAATCTGGATGCCTTTTATTTTATTTTTTTTTTTGTTGTCTGATTGCTGTGGCTAGAATTTCCAATACTATGTTGAATAGGAGTGGTGAAATTGGGCATCCTTGTTTTATTCCTGATTTTAGTGGGAAGGCTCTAAGTTTTTGCCCATTGAGTATGATGTTGGTTGTAGGTCTCTCATATATGGCCTTCATTATGTTGAGGAATGCTCCCTCTATGCCCATTTTGCTCAGTGTTTTTGTCATAAATGGGTGCTGTACCTTATCAAAAGCTTTTTCCGCATCTATTGATATGATCATGTGATTTTTTGTGTTGTGTTTTGTTTATGTGGTGTATGACATTTATTGATTTGTGAATATTGTACTGTCCTTGCATCCCTGGGATGAATCCCACTTGATCATGGTGTATCATTTTTTCAATCTATTGCTGGATGCGGTTTGCCAATATTTTGTTAAGGATTTTAGCATCTAAGTTCATCAGTGATATTGGCCTAAAGTTTTCTTTCTTGGTTATGTCTTTATCTGGTTTTGGGATTAGGATAACGCTGGCTTCATAAAAAGAGTTTGGGAGTCTTCCATCATCTTGAGTTTTTGGAATAATCTGTGAAGGATAGGGGTTAGCTCTCCCTTAAATGCTTTGTAAAATTCTCCTGTGAAGCCATCTGGACCAGGGCTTTTATGTGTTGGAAGCTCTTTGATTTCTGCTTCAATTTCATCAGCTGTTATTGTCCTGTTCAGGTTTTGTGTTTCTTCTTCTTTTAATTTTGGAAGATTATATTTTTCTAGAAATTTATCCATTTCACCTAGGTTTTCAAATTTCTTGGCATATAGTTATTCATAGTAATATCTTGCACTCCTTTGTATTTCTGTGGTATCAGTTTTAATCTCTCCTCTTTCATTTCTAATTGTGTTTATTTGTGTCCTGTCTCTTTTTATGCTTGTGTCTTTTCCCCTGCTCTCTGTCTTTTGCCTCTAATTTCTTCCCAATTTTTCCATCTTTTCTTCCTTTATTAAGTTTAAGTCATTTTTTTATTTCAGGAAAATACAAGGGGTGATTGTATGTACACATTTTCCTTACAGCTCTGCCTCTCCTGCTT
>VMDR010020309.1:0-17661 GCA_007922815.1 Macrotus californicus
CAAACAGCCAATTAAAATATGAGCAGAAGACCTGAACAGACACCTCTCCCAAGAAGACATACAAATGACCAACAGATATGAAAAGATACTCCACTTCACTATCTGTTAGGGAAAAGCAAATCAAAACTACAATGAAATACCACCTCACACCTGTAAGAATGGCTATTATCAACAAGACAGGTAATAACAAGTGTTGGAGAGCTGTGGAGAAAAAGGAACCCTCACTGCTGATGGGAACGTAAACTGGTACAGTCACTATGGAAACCAGTATGGTGGCTCCTCATAAAATTAAGAATAGAGTTACCATATGACCCAGTAGACCCTCTTCTGGGTCTCAATTGGCTGGAGCAGTGTCCTGTAGATGGAAGGGTTGCAGATTTGATTCCTGGTTGGGGCACGTATGAGAAGGTAACCTATTGATGTTTCTTTCTCCTCTCTCTCTCTCTCTCTCTCTCTCTCTCTCCTTCTCTCTCTCTCTTTCTCTCTCTCTATCCCCCTCCCTCTTTCTCTAAAAAGCAATGAAAAAAAAAATATCCTCAGGTGAGGCTAAAAATAAAAGAGAGACAGAGAAAAAGAGAAGGGATCAGATGAGCAATGTGAAGGTATGAAAAGGGGCATGATTAAGATCCAGCTTGAAATAGAAAAGTAAATTAAATCCAAAGTAAGTAGAAGTATAAACATAATCAAGGTAAGGGTGACAAATCAATAATATAGGCAATGGACATAGAGTTGAGAAAAATCAATGAAAGTAACTTCTTTGAACTATAAATAAAATGAACAAATAATTAGCAACTGATTAAGAAAAAAGAAGTAAAAATACAACTCAGCAATTTCTGGAATGAAAGAGAAAATCTTATATATTTATTATACACATTAAATGGGTCATAAAGAATATTATTTAAAAAGTTTATACCAATGGATTCAACACCTTTTTGGAAATGGACAGTTTCTTTGAAAGATATACGTTCTAAAACAGACAGAGGGAAAATAGAAAATCTGAATAGCCTTATGTGAATTATTTGAATTTGTCATTAAAACTTTTCCACAAAGAAAGGTCCAGGCCCAGGTTGCTTCACTGGTAAATCCCACTAAACATTTAAAGAAAAAAAAAACAAACGCTGACCATAGACAAACTTTCAGGTAACAAAGGAGAAGGCTATACTTCCCGACTCATTTTATGAGAGCAGCATTAACCTGATATCAGAGCTGGACAAACACAAGAAAAGAAAATCTCAGGCTAAGATCCCTTATGCACACAGAGGCAAGTATTTGAAGCAAAATAGCGAAATTAATTCTACGACATATAAAGAAATTAATGCGTCACGACTTACTGGGATTTATTCCAGGAATGAGGGCAAGGTCAGTTTAAGATTTGCAAATTATTTTATTCAATTTATGATGAAAAAAGTAAAAGAGCAACTTAAAGAATTTAAAAACTCTTTCATCATTTAAATATGTAGACAATCATTTGACAGAACTCAATACCCATTCGTGATAGTAGAAGACAAATTCCTCAGTTTGACAAAGAGCCTCTATAATTAATGTACAGTTAACATCACATTTCACGGTGAAGACTAAACGCCTGTCTCTAAGAATGGGAACAAGGCAAGGAAGTTTGCTCTCCTCACTTTTAATCAGCATTGTAGTGTTGGTCCAAGGCATCAAGGTTAGAAAGAAAAAAGTGAAATTATCTCTACATAGACATAATTGTCTATTACATAGAAAATCTTAAGAAATTTATAAAAATGCTACCATTAGTAATAAGTAAATTTTGCAATGTCATGGAATCCAAATCCAACATATAGAAATTAGCTGCATTTCTGTTTACTAACAATGAATACTTGAAAATAGAATACAATTTGCAGCAGGATCATATATAAGAAATAGTCAGAAATTCCATAGAATATGTTCAGGACCTGGACACTGACAACTGCAAACGCTGTTGGGAGGAACTCAGGTAGCTAGAGGTGGCTTTGCCCCTCAGGAGGCATGGGATGGAATCAGGGCCTGAGCGGGCTATGGGATCTGGAACGGGGGTGGGGGCACTGTGGTGGCTGTGCCATCAGTGTTGACAGCAATAGGGGATATCTCCAGAAACTATCTGATGAAAAAGTAGCAGAGCAATAAATTCTGATCATACATGGGAGACCCTCTAAGAACTCCCAGACCTAGTTATGAGACATTTGATTAGGCTAGATTCCCCTGAGATAAGAGGGGGTAGCTCATCCCCATGGTAGTGGGACCTAGGAAACAGTTTATATAAACAAAGGCCATAAACCTAGACAAGACTTCCCAGAATGTAAAAGTATCCAGAGCCAGTGTCTTTGGTTTCTGGAAAGGCTTTAATTATAGATGTTGTTTTTTTTTTTCTTGTAAATAAATCAATATCCTGAATGAATGAAGAAACAGATTAATAAATAATTCCCCAGCCCCCTTCCTGTATGGATAAAGACAGAGCCTTGGGCTGATGTGTTGAGGACATACAGAAATACCGAAAAACCCAGAAAGAGATTGTTGGAGTTTTTCATGTGATATATTTTTCAGAACAGCTTTTACTTTGTGTAACAGTTTCAAGGCTGCTTCCAATTCAGTAAAACTTCCACTCATATGCATGTGATCTATTTAGGTTTCAGGATTTCAAACTAATTTTGAGTTGGCTGAACCATAGGGAAATATTTTTGTGACTAACTTGTAATTAACACAAAGAAAAAGTGGCGGGGGAAGGGGGAGAAAGATTATCTGGTTGTGTTTATGGAAAGGCAGGAAGTTCAACCCTAACCACTTAGAGTATTAATGTTATGAAAATAACAGAATTCAACTTCAAGTTCATTTGCAGGAAGGAAAATCCAAGATTCCTTTCCTCTTTCCCTCCCTTTTGCCACATCTTCCCTTTCTTGGGTCCATGCCACTCACTTGGCAATTAATTTGCATTGATTTTCTTTGTACATGTTCATATAAGTTTCTAGTCTTGTCTGTGTAACTGAGGAAACAATCATAATACTTCTCAGGGTTATTGTGAGTCACAAAGCAAATCAGGTATGCAATGATGATTGAAATATCATTATGGTGCTAAATTTAATTCTGGGACACCAGACAAGTGATCTAGGGTTCATAGCATGGTTAGAAATCTGTCTACTGGGAAAGGAATCTGAGACAGAGGCCTGGTTGCCTACAATGGGTCAGGCAGGAAAGGGTGTACATATCTGGAATTCATCTTTGCCCTTTGTATGCTGGCCCACTAGAGAGCAAGACTGGCCCTTTTGATAAACAAGCTCCACTGAATGGCTGGACTGAGGTTCCAGGGATACCTGTGTCCTGGAGATTGATCTGGGTATCGGGAAAGGACTTGACCTTCAGGTAAAGGCGCAAAGACTCTGGTTTTCAGGCAAACATGGAAGAACGTGTTAGAGATCTTACTAGTCACTGTCTCTGAAAGGCATGGTAAGATTACACAGGTGTTCTCACTGTAAGAACAAAATGGCTTTTAAAAAAATCTTGGAAGTTCTTTTACCTTAGTAAGTTCCAAGGCCACCAGCAACTTTCTTGTAGAAGAGCAATCCTTATGATTTTGTATTTTCTGTTGTGATCTGCTTTTTTATTTCTGTACCAAGAATTAATGAAAAACCAAGAAAAAGAATCCCTGAAAACCTCAAAAACTCTTGTTGAAAATTAACCCATATTCTTGAAGAGTAAAAGAAGAGTGGATTAGTAGATTGAATTTTGAATAGTGATTTAAGAGCTCGAGGTCATTTTTCTTTGTTTTCTTATTCTTTTATAATCCATTTTTGCCCCAATTTCCACTGTAGTCTGGGGAGAGGGGTAGGGAGACCTCAAAGGGTTGCAAATAATAATATAAGGAATATGATCCCAGAATTTCTATCTGCGGCTCCAATTCTTCCTTGAACTCAAGTGTCTATATTTAGCCGCCTAGTTGGACATCTCCCCTTGGATGTCTAATGGGCAACTTAAACCCAGAACTGCACTCCTGATTTCCACCTCTCATAAACTCGCTCTTCCTGTAGCCCTCCTCATTTCCCCATCATTCTTTCACTTGTTCAGGCCCAAAGCCTTGGAGTCGTTCTTGACTCCCCTGTTCTTCTTAAACCCCACATGCACTTCAGGAGCAAATCCTGTTGTCTTTACCTGCAGAATTTTCCTTAATCTGACCATCATCTCTACATTGGAAAATGCCATGCCTGGTGTCTCTGCATTCACTCATGACAGTTTTACAAGCTGCATGCCACCCAGCAGCCAGGGTGACCCCTTGAAACATGGTGGAGATCATGCTATCCACCTGCTGAAAACACTTATCTCATTAGCATGAAATCTGATCTCGTTAGGGGGCCCATAAGGCTCTTTACAGTTTGGCTGGCTTCTTCTCTGACTGCACCTCTTTCTACTTTTTCCTCACTGCCTCCAACCACCCTGCCCTTCCTGCTGTGTCTCAAATATGCCCAATCCCTTCCTACCTTAAGGCCTCACACTTACTGCTTCCTCTACCTGAAGCCTAGAGACACCTTCCTTCCCTTTAGCCACATCTCTGCATAAGTATCTCTGACTCAGTATGTTTTTCCCCAAATGTGCTTTTATAAAATGACACTCTAACTCCCTTTATCCTCTTCCCTGCTTTATTTTTTTCAAAGCATTTTTAATGTCTTTCAATGTATCTAGATCTATTTATTCACATGGTATATCTCTCCCATTAGATTGTAAGCTCCTGGAGGACAGAAGTTCACACTAGACAGTAGCTGAGCCTAGGTTGGTGCCACCATAAAGTAAATGCTTAATAAGTATTTTTAATGAATTAAAAAGGAATACTGAGGGTGAATATATTGGGGTACCTAGATCCTTCAGAAAGATTGAATTAATTATTTGTGAAGATAAAACTATTTTAGGGAAGAAATGAAGTCTTTCGATATATCAACTTCAAGAAATTGCCAATTCTTTTATGGATATACATCTAAGATTTAGTAGTGACACACTACAATCACTGGGCAGTCTGCAACTCATACAAGATGTGCTCTAATAGGACTTTTGATATCCCTGCCTTTATAAAGGCAGCTGTAAACACATTTACTACCCAACCTCAAAAGCCCACATTATTTATCATTGCCTTACAGGCCTGGGATTTTCCAAGAATAAACAAATCACTGACTATTTAAACAGACATGGTTTTTTCCCCCCACTGCAGATCATCTAAAATGGATCTAAGTGTTACATCTCTCAACTGGTCTTTTGCAATTGTGTTTTCACTGACTTCCTCCTGTCCTTTGCTGGTCATTCCTGCTCTTCTCAGGACAACACACTGCAGTGTGCAACAAAAGTGTCATTCCACCCCCTACCATTTAAAAGGACATACTGAATTAAAGGAAAGGATATTGGATTATTGGATTAAGATTAGCGGAGAAGAGATTAAATGAATAGATGTGCATTAAAAAAAGAGTCCTCTCTTGGACCCCAAAGTCATTCACCAAGTTCCTACTATAGTTTATTTACCAACAAGTTTTCCAATTCTGCTTGAGTCTAGGTGGTGGGAACAAAGCAGGAACCAGATGTCACGACATTTTGAGTGTAATAGGGTGCACTTTAGTCTGGCCCTGCTGGGGATGGTAATGGGATCAAAGACAGACTCAGGAGATGAAAGATTGTCAGAAGATGCCATTTCTTCCTTTTATTCATGCCTATATGGGAGAAATGCAGAACCTTTTTAGCTTAGACTTTTTTATGCTTCCTTATGGGAGTTTAAAACTACAACCTGTTGACCAGCATTATGTATTTCTTCTCAAATGGCACTTCACTGGGTGAATTTAGCTGTGAATATTCACAAAGAACCTTCAGTATCATTGCTGGTAGAAGGAAATGACTAAAAACAGAAATAAAGAGAAAGTACCTGGGTAATATATAAGCAAAAGCACTTGAAGATTGTGTGATAATATAAAAACATATGACGCAGAATTCCAAATAAAAAAACTGCATAGTTTGTTGCCATCTGCCGAGTGAAACACACGTCTGAGGTGTTTCCAAGTAAACATCTGAGGACCCAACAGAGGACCCAACAGACGAAGTTGGCTCTGCCATTCACACCCGGCAAAACGGTGGTGGGCTCATTTCAGCCACAGAAAACTTAATGGGGAGCTTTCCGGGAAGCTCTCCCCCCAGGTGACTCATTCATCCTTTAGTAACCTTCCTGGTGCTTTCCAGGGGCTTCTGGGCCACCCATAAATAGTTACAACTGAGGTTCATAGGACACTAGGTAGAGGTCATCGGACTGCAAGTCCCGATCCCCAGAGGAGCAGCTGGACTACATTTTGGTCAAGACTGTTACTTAACTAAACATTTTTGGACTCTGTTATGCAGAAGCCAAACGAGTAGCCTATGTAGTAAATTATTTCTGCACAAAATTCTTGTTTCAAATCAGCATGCAAATGTTCTGATTGAGTTTTGACACAAATACAATCACTATTTCCTATGCATTAGAAAGACTATATTTTTCCAAAATACATACAATTTCCTATGTATTAGAAAGACTATTACAACTGTATCTGGGAGCCAGTTCTCTTACTCAACAAGGAAACAATGAATTGTAAGAATTATTTTTGGGGGAAGGGGGGTTAACCACAATCAGTATATTATTTGATTATTGATTTAATTTGAAATTTGGAAAATAATTCAGGTCACTGGTTATCAATCCTTGTGGTGCCACAGCTCATCACATCTTCGGCTATCTCAAAGACTATATACAAATCCTCCAAATTATCTCAAAACAGAATTAATTCTAGCTGCTTCAAAAACTACAATTCTAAAGCTCCCGACAGGACACCAGGAGCGATCCAAGAGCTTTGTGTGTTTTGACTCATATACATGGTGGGGCAAAAGCAGGTTTCCAGTCATGAGTACCTGGAATGCAGAGTGTATTCTTTTATTGGGTACTAATTGTTGTATTATTTTCCACATGAACAACTATAAACCTGCTTTTGCCCAACCTTGTACTTAAGCCTCCCCAGGAGGTAACAGCTGTTCCTTTTCCAGTTTCACAAAGGGGAAATTGAGACAAAGATTAGGGAACTTGACCAACATTACACAGCTGAAAATTGCAGATCTGGGGTTTGGATCCAGTCAGTCAGACCTCAGAGAACGTGCTTTTTTGTTCTAAGTAACATTAATTTGTTTCGTCTAAAGAGCTGTCTAAAACGTGCATGTTCTTGGGCCAGCACTAAACACAAGGAAGACATCTGGCAGGCGGGGCCTGGCCCCAGAGGCCTTCGGGCTGGCTCCTTGCTGCACGGCCCCCCTCACAGCAGGCCGGCTGCTCGACCTGCATGGACCATCGCAGCACCTTGATCGCCTTGCTTATTTTTATTTTTATAATATAACAGGTTTATTGAGATACAATTCATTTACCAACAATTCATCCATTAAAGTGTACAATTCAATGGCTGTTAGTATACTCACAGACTTGTGTAACCATCACCATTCCTCCAGAACAATTTCACCATTCCACAAAGAAATCCTGTACCCATTGGCAGTCACCTCCCATTCCCTCTCCCCCAGCCCCTAACAAGCTCTAGTCAGCTTTCTGTCTCTCTGGACTTTTCTGTTATAGACATCTCATATAAACAGAATCATACAATATGTGGGTTTTTGTGTCTGGCTTCTTTCATTTACTGTAATGTTCTCAGGATTCATCCATATTGCAGTATGTATTAATCCTTTTTTATTGCTGAATAATGTTCCATTGCATGAAGTTACCACATTAAAAAATCTGTTCATCATTTGATGGGCATGTTTCCACTTTTTGGCCATTTTGAATAATGCTGCTTTGAATATTGGTGGGCACATGTTTGTGTGGATGTATGTTTTCATTTCTCACAGGTATGTACACCTAGGAGTGGAGTTGCTGGGTTCTCTACGCGGCGACTCCAGGTTTAGCCTTTTGAGGAGTTGCCAGATGATTTATCCACCTTGTTTATTGGTATTAAGGAGTTCTCCTCAGCTGACTGCTTTTGCAAAAATGACTTTTCTAACTTTATAAACAGTGGTTGACACTGGAAGACAAGCAGACTGGACTTTTCTTCAACAGTTAAAAGATTCAATACGTGGACCACAAATAGCCACTTTCGATAATGGACACCAAATGAAAAGCTTAGAGTAACCACTCCATACCCTCTTAATACTAAGAACACTAAGTGTTTTAGTGAGTATTTGAAACAAGTTTAATAACTAATGATAACAATAATGGCTGACATCTGGTGAACACTGCAGATGTTCCAGACAGTCTATGAAATATGTTAAATGTATTTTATCATCTAATTTTAGAACTACTACCAGGTCTTAGAATCCTTACATTCTAGAGGGTAAGATTTTAAAAATATCATAAGAATGATAGACAGCTGTATTTTATCTGTATCAATGAGTGGGTAGGGAAAAAAGAAGGTTTAGCTTGAAGTGAGAAAAACTGAAACAAAAGATGAACTCCCTTAAATAAAACATTGTTCATAAGAACCTCATTTAATGGGTTTCACTGAGGGTATTTTATTGTCAGGAAGCAGGAAATGGAGTGAAGTACTATTATTTATTCTGGATCTGCATGTTGAAATACTATCTCAAGGTTTGAGTTTTTTATAGGGATAGAGAATTTGTTGCCAAATAAAATGTGATAGAAGCTAGTAAATATTAACTGAAAAGAGAAATGACAAATGTTCTTTTACAACATTTTAATTGGCTTTTGTTAACAGTTTTCCTTGCAAAGTGCCTCTTGCCTAGTATGAAAATTCATTTGAATAGGTTTTCCTGCCATAACCTACTTCAAAGACCAGTGAGTTAAACAAACAAACAAACAAACAATGAGAAACAAAACTTATACAGTATTTTGTTTGTGATGTGTTTAAAGTACAGACAGATAAATTTATATTCATCGTAACAAATGTTAAGGCCACAAAAGCCACTACTTGTGAAGAATAATTATAATTGTATGGTAATTACATTTCCTATTAAAAATTATAATACATGTTAGGGAATCCACAAATAGGTCCTTCTTGGAAAAAAAATCCAAAGTTATCAATTTGCTTCAAGATATTAGGTAGGAAAAAAATAATGGGTGTCTGAGGAATACACTGCGTTCATTCTGATTTTGTGTGAAATCGACCACATAGGAGGAATTTCTTATTTGGATTAAAATTATGAATCCACAACTATGAAAAAATTTAGAATCATCATTATTTTCCATGAACTCTAAATTGCCCGTGGAATTGAAGGTCATAGGAAGAATCCCTACCCTAATTTCTGCTTCAGTCCTTAGATCCAGGTACCAGCCGCTTGTAGTCATCTTCGTTCCTTAGGAAAGGCTAGACCTTTCTATAACATTTAGCAACCAATCCAGGAACCAGATTTCAGCACACTAACCACGTCTTCCTTCTCTATATCATACTTGTATGTTTTGGGTCCTGAAAAGAAGTAAATGTAGCCTAAAAGAGACAAAGTTGAAATTGTGGTCACTGAAAATGACTGGCACATTTCTAAATGGGAGAATTTGCAGTTTTCTTGAGGTGGCACCAAAAGGGAATTGGGAATGTGTCAGGTGGCAGTTAGCGCATCCTATGCACAGCTGTCACTGAGCCCTAGAACCTGACACCTCTGACTTCTCAGTCCCCTCTCATCTTTGTCTCTCTTCTAGCCAGGGGGCAGCCTTCTCCCTGGGGTTATCCAGTGGGTCAGGCTCAGCTGTGGTTGGTGCTTCTGCTCTGGCTGTTCCCCTCCAGGAAGTCCCCTGCCCTTTCCCTTCACTAGTCAAACCTCTAGCCATTCTTTAAAATCCAGCTGAAGTCCCACCATGAAGTCTCCACCTCCGAATGCTGGTCCTGGTCTTTTCCTTCTTAGATCATCCCTAGCTCTTACTGTGAAGGGTGCTGCACAACTCAATATCAAATTAGAGATTGTCTTGTTTTTTTAGTAATTTCATCTGTGTTCAATGAAGGGGCATTTCCTGAAGACATTAGTCATTTCGCAAGGGCAGAGACCATATCTGGAACTGCCTTTACATTTCTGAAATGTTCAGTCTGTGCTAGATTCTCAAAAAGAACATGTTGACCGGTTCAAAAGATTCAATTAAATTTCTTCAACTCGGTTCAATTCAATTCACCTTTCCCAACTACGTGTTAAATTTCAAGAGTTGAGTACTGGAGTGGGGAAGGGCACTGGGAAAGTTGAGAGTATGTGCATTTTAAAGATAAAAATGATCATTTTGATTAGGTAAACTTTATAATGTAGCTGACTACTGGATTGAAGTTATGCTTCTAAAACGTTCTGTTCTCAAGAGAGAAGCATGATGGCAGACCTTTTACAGTTATTCTTTAGTGGCTAATCTCGTTGGCTAAATTTTCTAGGGACTCAGGGCCCAAGGTAAGAACAAAGGACTCCCATTTGGAAACCCATTTTCTGTTATGTTAAAGCAGAGCCCAGATTTCTTGTTACAATTTCCACAAAAAAAGTTTTTGGTGAAAACACTCACCATTTAATTCCACAGCAGCATCTATTTGTCCATTTACTCCTGAAAATTCCTCTTCTGTGTTCTTTGGATAGTCTTTATCCATTTTCATTTTTCGTTCATCATAGCTGGAAGAAGTAATATTTCATAAAAGAGGTTCTTATTGATTGTAGCTGACATTGTGTTGGTCCAGCATATTTAGCCAGGGCTTCTTACAACTTACTTTAAATCTCTCTCTCTCTCTCTCTCTCTCTCTCTCTCTCTCTCACACACACACACACACACACACACACACACACAATGACTACTCTCCCAGGTTCCTGAGATTCTGGGACCGCTAGCTTCTCTAAAGAGTCTCTTTAAAAAATTGTCAGATATATTTCTTAGAATTAGTTATTCTATATATTATAGCAACATGTTCCTATAATTGAACAAATATTGCCTTTCAAAAACTCTCTATATATGTTTCACACTTTATTTACTATTTTAATTTCTCTCTCCCTCTCCCACCCTCCCCTCCCCTCTCCATGTCTGAATTTCTTGGCTCACTAAACAGGGGAGAGTCATTCACAGGAGCTTTCATTCATGGGCTTCTTGTTATAGAGGTGAGATTCAATAAATAATGTACAATGAATGAACGAATGTTTGAAAAATCAATAGGCAAAGATAAGAAAGAAGAAAACTTAGAATACCTGAGCTCTTGCCTTTTAAATCAATTTAATTGAACTAAATTGCTTTTGGCTGGAAAGATTAAATGACTGACCGAATAGATTAGGTATCTTTTTCTGGATCAGCAACCACCATTCAGCAATAACTCTGAAGATTGGTTAACACATAGCTTTGTGATCAAAATTACCCATTTTGTAAAACAGACAGACTTGTATGAATCATCATGACTCACATGAGTTCACCAAATAGGCTGAGTCGGTTGCCTCTTTAAGAAGACTTCATTTAAAGTAAAAGAAAGTCCCTTCTTTTTCAGCACAGAGCTCCCAGGGGTGACATTCCCAGAGTGGACACCCAACTCTTTTCCCACCAAAAGATTAGACAATTTCTCCTGGTGTCTGAGCCATGGGGCAGTTTCCTGTGGCAATAAATCATACCCACCTTCTCCTGAAATGTACTGTCATGTGTCTGTGAATACCAGCCTGGGGACAGATCTCTTAGGGTGCTGAGCAGAAAGTGAACTTTGGGAAAGCAGTCACCCTGAAACTAGCCAGACCGAAACTGACTTGCAGATTGAGCCGCTCTAGGGAGCTTTGAGGACAGCAGTGGAAGCTGGCCTTCCCCACACCTCCCTTTCCAGGAGAGCCATTAGGACTTTTACTGTAGCACAAATAAAGATGGAAGCCATTTATTGTATTTCATCATTGTCAGACGTGCCAACACACTGTGTGGGGACAGGGCACGGGTGCGCTATTCGAAGAAATGATTGCAAGGTATAAGGAGTGGAGCCAGAGAAAAAATGGAGGGAAAAGGAACAGCCCAGGCACTTTGGCTCCCTCAGGACCTAGATGTTTTTGTTCACTTTGTTCTAGAGTCTGAAATCGAGTTCTTTACTGAAAACAGAAGTCAGGTTGTTCACATGTTAATCTTTGTTCAGTAGGCTGTTTTTCTTTTCTTGCTTCCCTGAGACAGTTGTATTGAGGCCACAGAAGCTTTGATTGGGGGGAATGAAGAAGAGAATTGTTAGGCTTAAAATATTTGGGGTGTGGGATGCAAAAGAAAACAAAGCCACTGAGATGCATTTGGCAGAGCTGTATATACAGAGGGGCAACCACAACGGGAGGAAACAGAGAACATACCTTATTTTGAATTCTTTGCCTAATATTGACCTGTGCTCAGGAAAAATGGCGGAATGCCCTTCATATCTGTATCATCTTCTGTCTGCTCTGGATAGAGGATTCAAAACTGAACTATTATAATTATAGCCCCTTACCTTGGTGTATATTTAACAGCCATTTATGAGTGATTTTGAGAACTTAACTACCACTTCTATTGTTTTATGCTGAAATGTATTCTCAGTTCCAAACAAGTGACTGACTAGAGAATATTACAAGCTGGGATCTGCGTGTATGATATCTAAATTGGATGGAGAAGTCTGGAAGGTAACAAAGGACAGAGCAAAAATCTTTCTTGAGAATAGAGACACAGTTTAAATAATACAGAAACACATTTTAAAGAGAACATAATGACTATTAATTCAACAGAAATATCTGAAAAAGAAGATTTACTTTTTATCTGCCTGCTTAGTTCTCTGCAATGAGTGGTGCTAACAACTAAAATCTTATGTGTATCTAATCAGAGGTTAACAGAGGTAATAAATAAATATGTAGATAAAATTTCAGAAGAAACTTTAGAGAACCAATGTCCAATTGTGAATTTTAATTGTCAGTCATATTTATAAAAACCTAGGCAAAGTCCTTGGCAACATTGTGGAATTACTATTTCTTTCCTCCATGTCCTCTACCACTTAATGTATTTAACAGTCTCTCTTCCTTTCTGCCCTCTTGCTTCCTGGCCTATAACTGCTTTCCAAAGGGTATCATTCTCAACAAACTCTATTTAAAACTATCAGCCTGACACAGAAATCACCACTTTGAGATTAAATGGTAACGTATTAATATTTCATTTGAACCTTCTATGTAGACATTATGTAGACGGGGCCTACATAACTAACATAATGTTACCTACTTTTCATTTTACCAAGTAAGAACATTACCATCACAGCATCAAAAAAACGACCACCTATTTTCATTACAATTTCACAAAGAAAAGAAACTTGAACACCAAAAAGGCAGAAAGAACATAATCGCAGAATAAAAGATGGTTCTTGCCGATAACATGCCTTTACACTGACACAGATCCCAGACGAGTGTAACGTCGTGCCATTCTTGTGCTGTGGACTTGTAAAAACCTTGTGATGAGCTCGCCCTTGGTTTGTGAACAAATACTTGAGGATTCCTGTTACAGAGCAAAGAGCACAACATGTACAGTCAGATGGCTCTGTGTCTGAACTCCGACTCTGTTATTTGCTGGCTCTCTGATCCGGTCAGAGTGCTCTGAGCTGTGAACCCTGGCTTCCTCATCTGGGTAGCAGTAGTCACGAGGAGGAGAGACAATTCACACACACACACACACACACACACACACACACACACACACACACACGCAAGGCAGGCTCAAACTGTAGGACTTTGTAGTTTCTTTTGTCACCAAGAACCATTCACTCCGACTGGCTAGTATGAGGTTAAGTGAACCTTGTGATTCAATCTGGGATCTTATGTCATCAGTGAGTTTAATCTTGACCTAATCTTTAAACACACTTCATCAGGATAACATTTTGCAGTGGCAGGCAAGGTTGCAAAGAGATGGAGAAAGGAGGGCTGGAGAATGTTGGTCCAGAGAATTTAGCAAAGAAGGAATTAAGATTGAGAAGGTCTACTGGTATGCTGAAGATTTTCCTGAGGGTTGAAAAAAAGGAAATTATATAATGGAGTAAGAATTGTGGGTGTATTTTAATTGACAGTAAATAAATAAATGGTGAAGTGAATGAAGAATGCCTATATGTGGTAAAAGGGAAGGACCTCTGAATTTAGATTCAGAGGACATGAAATAGAGCCTTGGGTGGACCATATTTAGCTGCATGACCTGATCTAATCATTTAGTCTCTCGGCTGTGATGATTTTAACTGTTAAATAGAGATCACCGTACCTATTTCTCAAGATTGTTCAGGAAGCAGATGGGAAAACGAGATAGTTGAGAAAATACTCAGTATTGTTTATAAGTTAGGAATCTGTGTTAGATTCCTAACACATAATAAAAAAGATAAATAAATATTAGCTTAATTTAAATGTTAGTAAAGAAATGAATTGTGATTGTGAATTTACTGTGTACTACCTACTAGCAGAAATCAATTGTACATATTTTCTTATCACTGAGGTCTTGTCTCAAGAAACATCAGCTGAAACTAACTAAATTGGCTGACCGAAATACCAACTAAAATTAATTGACCTGTCACTAAGTTTATTTCCTTGATGGGCACTTGTTTCATCATTTAATATTGATTAATGGGTACGGATATTAAATAAATCATTACTGCCAGCTAAACTTCACTAGCAATGTCACGGTGCCATAGGTATATGACGTGGTGTTTTGAGATACATTATCTTGCTCTCCATCTTTGTAACACAAGGATTTGGGATTATTTTGGTAAAGTGCCTGCGTGTTGTTTAATCTTACGCCCAGAACTCAGATTTGTTAGTTTTGATCGTGATGATCTCTATCACATGACAATGGCAAAACTGACTCCACTCTGCCTCCTTTAGAGCACTAAATGAGGAGCTGTGTCGGTTAACAGATGCTTTAAAGAAACGTGAGGAAGGAAGGCAAAAAGGGCAATTTATAAGGTATCTAAGATAGATGTTTTCAGGAAGTTTCTTCAAGGAGATTTTTCTAGTGAAATGGAACACTGGAAGTTAATAATTCACTTCTAGCCAGGAATCACACTGCTTTCGTGGAGGAAAGGGCCTTTGTAATCCACACCAGAGAAGTGGCCAGAGTGAAAGGAAGGGAGAAGAGTGAGAAGCTGCCCTGTACTGTCCTAGACCAGAGTCCGGGAACCAGGACCCCATGAAGGGAGATTTGGAACAAAGGATTTGTAACAACATGGAAAACTCGTGACACCCTCGATCACCACCTGATTGTATGATGAACCCAAGTTCATCTCTCCAGACTGAGTTCTCTGAGTTTAAGACCTGCATGTTCAACTCTCTTCTGGACATTTCCATTCTTGGGTCCCACCAGCACATCTAATTCCACATGTACAAAACGGAATGCCCGTTTATTCCTTTAATTCTGCTTTAATTCTTAATTTTATTCTTTCCCCATTGATATCGTTAGCATCCTTATCAAAAATCAACTGACCATAGATATACGAGTTTATTTCTGGACCATCAACTTCATTCCACCGATCTGTAAGCCCATCCTCATGTTAGTATCACATGGTCTTCATCACGTTGCTTTGTAGCAAGTTTTGAAATTGGGAAGTCTGAGTCCTCCAACTTAGTTCTTTGTCAAGATATTTTGGCTTTTCGGGATCCTATGAATTTCCACATGAATTTCAAGGTCAGCTTGACAATTCTTACAAAGAAGTCAGTGGTATTTTTACAGGGATTGTGCTGAATTTGTAAAACAATTTGGGGACTATGCCCATTTTAAAAATAGTAAGGCTTCTAATCCATAAGCATGAGATATTTTCCCATTTAGATCCTGTATAACTTCTTTAGACATGTTTTGTGGTTTTCAGATTATGTTTTCGACTTCTTTTTGTGAAATTTATATCTAAGTAATTTCTTTTTGATGCTATTGCAAGTGGAATTGTTTCTTTGATTTAATTTTCATACTGCTTGTTGAGGTGGATAGAACTATAATTGATTTTTGCATCTTGCAGTCCTGTTCTGCAAACCTGCTGCACTCATTTATTAGCTCCAGCAGCTATTTTTGAAGGATTACTCAGGCTTTTCTATGTAAAACATCATCTGACATGAAAATAAATGTGGTTTTACTTCCTTTCCAATCTGGATGCCTTTACTTCATTAATTGTTGCTCAATGGCCCTGGCTACAGTCCCCAGTATAACCTTGAATGGACGTGGTGAGAGTGGAAATTTTTGTCTTTTTCTTGATTTTAGGGGAAAGCATCCAGTATTTCACCACTGAGGATGGTATCAGCTGTGGGCTTTTCATTAACGTGTTTTATCAGGTTGAGACGGTTTTCTTCTATTCCCGGTTTGCTGTTTTGATCACACAACAGTGTTAGATCCTTTAAAATGCTTTTTCTGCATCTACTGAGTTATTTTTTAAATCTATTGGTATGGTATATTACATTATTTTCAGACATTAATCCACCTTGCATTCCTAGGGAAAATCCCACTTGCACATGTTCTGTAATTCTTTATATATGTTGCTGGATTTGGTTTGATAGTATTTTTGGAGGATTTTTGCTCCCATATTCATAATAGATTTTGGTCTGAAGTTTTATTTTCCTGTGATGTCTTGATCTGGCTTTGGTATCAGGGTAATGCTGGCCTTACACAATGAGTTGGGGAGTGTTTCATCCTCTTCTATTTTTTGAGGCTTTTGCAAAAAATTGGTATTAATTGTCCTTTAAATGTTTTGGTAGAATTTACCTGTGAAGCCCTCTAGGCCTGGGCCTTTCTTTGTGGGTACATTTTTTGTTATGAATTCAATATCTTCACATGTTATAGGTCTATTCAGACTATTTCTTCTTGACCAAGTTTCATCATTTTGTATATTTCTAAAAATTTGTCCATTTCATGTTATCTAATTTATTGGCATATTATTGTTTACAGTATTCCATCATAAGATTGGTAGTAATATTCCCTCTTTCATTTCCGATTCTAATAATTTGAGTTTTCTCTGTTTCTCTGTTTCAAAAGGTTAATTTACTGAGAAGTTTGTTAATTTTGCTGATTTCAAAGAACCAATATTTTTGTTTTGTTGATTTTCTCAAATTGCTTATATATTATTTCATTTACTTCCGCTGCAATTTTTATTGTTTCCTTTTGTCTGCTTGCTTTAGATATAATTTGTTCTTTTCTCTTCTGGTCTGAAGGTGGAAGCTTAAGCTATTAATTCGGGATCTTTTTTCTTTTTTTATTATAGGTATTTTTATAGCTATGAATTTCTCTTTGAGCACTGCCTTCACTGCATCTATAAATTCTTATATGTTGTGTTTCCATTTTCATTCATTTGTAAGTATTTTCTAATTTCCCTTGTAATTTCTTCTTTGACCTATTGGCTATTTAGGAGTATGTTATTTAAGTTCCACATATTTGTAAAATTTCCAGGTTGTCTTCTGGCATTGATTTTTTTAACTTTATTCCATTGTTATCAAAGAAGATATCTTGTAAGATTTCAATTGTTTTAAATTTATTGAGACTTGTGCTTTAGCCTGACATATCATCTACCTATAGATATATGCTGGGTCTAACTGGTTTATCATGCTGTCAAAGTCTTCTTTTCCTTATTGGTATTGATGTCTAGTTGTTCCGGCTTATTGACAGTGAAGTATTGAAGCCTCCAGCTATTATTATTCAATTGTTGTTTCTCCCTTTATTTTTGTCAGCTCTTGCTTCCTGCATTTGGGGGCTCTGTT
>VMDR010020310.1:0-17656 GCA_007922815.1 Macrotus californicus
GAAGGAACTGATTGAGAAAAAGGGAAAGCTAAGGCAGGGAGGTCGGCAAATTAAGGGATGTCGTTACTTCCTGAATGTGCTGTAGGAAAACCTGACTTCTAATCCAAATCCTGGGCTCTAACCAAACCTCTCTCATGATCCTATTGTGAAGATTCAAAGGATATATGAGTTTGTACTTACCACTTAAAAGTTACTCACAACAGCTTATTCTTTCATTTTCTCTCCACCCTATCTTCACCCTACCCACAGTCTTTCCCCTTACTTTCCATTTGTGAACCATAATTGATCCTTAGGAAATGCTGATATATGAACTACCCTTTGAATTTACAATATGGTAAGCATTCAGAAAAGGGGTAAAATGATGCAGCAATGAAACAAATTTTAATGTCAACCTTTACTGATTTACTCTGCTATTGGGAACCACCCTGCCTGGTTTTAGAAGCTGTAGCCCCCTATGGCTAAGGCTGAGTAAAAAGACCTTGGGACCATAAGCCACTAAGGAGACAAAGCTTATCTCCCTGGCAGGGGCACCACCTCTGCCCCCTCTATTTCACCCTGCTTGGCCCCAGGTGGATGACGGGTTAGCCAATGATGGGTAAGATTCCTCAATGGAGGGATGACCTAAGACAGGCATGGTCGCAAAGGAGCCCTCAGGGAAGGACTTGGGGGGCTATAGAAAAAGGGGGTGATGGACCCTTGCCCCTTGGCTTTGACGTAGCCTGAGTCCTCATTCTGTCTGCAAGGAAGTCTCCTAATCTCTTGGCTGCCTTACTTCCCCTGCCTGACTTAAGTCTGAAACAATGCCATTGGTGGGTATAGCCCTGTGCTGGAAAGGGTGGTTCCCTGGGGTGATCAGGCCTAAGAAAGAATGCATAAAGTCCTGTGAAACCTGCTTTGTTTATATCCTCAATTTAAATGATAAGGATCCCAGCATAGAAAGAGTTTGTTTCCCCAAAGTTTTATGGCCCTTTGGCCATCTGACCCTGACTCAGAATAAGCCCTCATAGTTCTTTGAATGTTATCTATTGTTTGATCCTTACTGCCTGACAATGACTAAGCTTTACATAAACTCCCTGTATTCCTGTGCAAATTAGACCCAATAAAAGCCCATTGAGGAACAGGCTCCTGGTCTTTCTCCTTTGAGACATCGGCCACCTTTCCTCCCCAAGCAGATCATGTCTTGGTGGACTTATTCTCATCTGTGGTGGATGGAAGGGGGGTGGTATTCTGCAGGTGGAGCCCCCCCCACACTCTGCAGTAACATGAAATAAACTACGTTTTCACTTCATCCATCTACTACACAGATATGGGTGTAATTGAAGTGTTCTAACATATAAGTTCTGTGTGAAATTTTCTTCATGCTCCCGGGGTGTGTTGTGAATCCATGTTAACTCCTCTGAAAGTTGATAGTGACCCTACCATCTCTGCATGAGAAACACCATGGAAAATTAGACCTGAACGGACATTTCCAGTTGGTTATCTATCACAGCCAAGTTGGCGTCTTCTATGCATTGATTCTTTCAGCAACAGAAAAATCACAAAACATTTATCTTAGATAGTCCAACACATGTTCAATATATTCCTGATGTAGAATAATATGGAGAGATCTGAAAAGAAAATATGAAATCTCACATATTACAAAAGAGTATATGAAAATCACACTGTGCTAAAGTACATACAAAGATGCTTACCCGTCTTCCTCAAATTCGTTACTGGAAATGAAAATATTATGTGTCCCCCTCCTAGAAGCAAATGGCTTCTGAATCTACACACCCACTTAGCTCTTTCACTTAAGTTTTAAATTCTTAACCCAAAAAGTCCAGTAACTCTCACATATCTCCACTGCCTGACATTTCTGATACCAGCATCATTTCTTAGGGTCCCTTAAAAATCTGATTATTTTAACTTGTGTTAGGCATCGCAGTTCTAGGTCACTATGGTCCATTAAGCAAGGAATTTGTATGAATTCTTCTGTCTGATAATGCCATTGTCACTAACTTTCACAGACAGAGCAGAGTTCTGCAGGAACAGAGCCTTACAATCAGGTGATGACATTTAGGAGAGAGAAGCAGCAAGGGATAGCTTCTGGGTGACTGGGAGGAGAAGAAGCAATGACACAAAGTTGAAAGTATACTTTGCCTGATTCATCATTTTTCCCAGGCATGAATAATCTGCTTGCCCTACCAACATTTGTTGAGCACCAACTGTATGCTGGGAGCTTCTACTAATTTTGCATTTTGTTTAGACTGCTTCAGCTTCCATGAAGGCAAATGTTGACCTAAAAAGGCACTTATTAATTCTGCCTTCATGCTGGGAAAACTACCATGTAGATTAACAATTGCTACTCAAGAGTTTTGATGATATTTTAATTTTTTAAGCAATATCTTGTCTGTAGTAAATCAAGAAGATGATCATTCATGATATGAAACTAATTTCTGCATTAAGAGAACTGCAGTCTGTTATCTTCTACTGCCACCCTCCTGATACCAACCAAGTCCTGAATGTGATCCTACACACATCTCAAGTTCACTGTCTGGAGACCACGCATGGACCTCATAGACCACATTCAAGCCCATGTCAAGTTAGGTGCTCTTTTCCTTAATTTGTTGTTTTTGTGTTCATTCATTCATTCAACAAATATTTATGGAGTGTTTACAGTGTGCTCATCACTTCTCTAGAATACTAGAAGGCAGCAGCAAGAAAAGCAGATAGAAGTCCTGCTTTACACTGTAATGGGTGGGGGAAGACAAACAAATAAGCACAGTATGGTAATTGGCAGTGAAAATAATCGATTGTGAAGGGGTTGGGGGCTACAGGGATTAAACTAGGAAAAGGAAGGATGACAGGCGGTTCTGAGTTTCTTGAGGTAATTGATGTAAATAGAAAATATAACCAGGTAATTTCTCTCTCAAGGAAAATTCTGGCATAAAGCTGGAAGGGAGGGAAGTAGACTGTGTAGCTCAGAGCTACAGAGTCTTATCTTTACTCTTGCAAACATCGACAGGGAGACAGTGGAGGGGCCAGGAAAGTGGCCTTGTTACCTGGAGCTAAGGGAACTCGAGGGTTCCCTCTGCCACCTTTGTTCATTGGCAGAATCTTTGCTTAATTCCCCAGTGGATTCTTATCCAGATCACTGTCACCTAGATATATTAAAATAGAAAATTTCTTCTCTAAAATACCTGACAAAATTACTAAAAATATACCTGCAACATTTTCACACAAAGTAAGAAAGCACACACAATAAAATTTTGATGGCTCACGTCCTCCCAAGGAAATGAAATAATATTCACAACTAACTTTACTCTTTTTTACTTTCATCTCCAAGTGGGAAAGAAACAAAGAAAAAACATATCAATTATTCCCTTTTCTGGTACACTGTGATTAAATTGTGTGTTTCTAACTATAAGCTCCCTACTCAAACTGAGAAAAACACTGTAGTTTTCAAAATATAAGCAATATCCCAGAACTGTACCTAAGTCCCAGTGAACAGTGGGAGGGAAGGAGCTGACTGGGCACATCAACAAAGCCAGTGTCCTTAATAATGTGATTATTGGCTGCCACATATTTCAGCTGGAGACTTTTCTACATGGATGCTTCTGTGGACTCTCGGGAGAGAGTGTTTGGAGGGAGCTTAGGCTGGGACATTGACTAACTGATTTCCTAGCTATAAATAAGAACAAGCACATGTTCTGAGGAGAGCAATGGATGCGGCCAATGGATGAGTTCAGCAGCCATACCAAGTGGAATGTACAAAGATTGTCCTTCCTAAGTGTGCATACAACAGGTAGCGTATGTCTGGTTTTGTCGTTTATCTTTGTACAGGTTGCAGGTTGCACGTGGGGGCTGAAGTGAGCTCTTGTTTTTCTGTTCACCAAGCCATTCATGTCAATGAGGGGCCACATCCCACACCCACCTGGGCGTTTTGGAGGGTGTGTGTGTGTGTGTGTGTGTGTTATGTCATAGGACATTTCCCATTTTCCACTATACATTAAAACTTTTCTATTGGATATTTCCACTTAGTCAGAAAGTACTTAAAAGTATATATGCATTAAAAATAATACTTATGCAATCCTCAAACCACTGTTTCTGTTATTTATTTTTCATCATTCACTGTCTCCTACACTTACCCCATCTTTATGCCCTACAACCTGCGTTCAGTCACTCTGCTGGTAACCCAGCTTTAAACATCATCACTCTTCCTTTAGTTACCAAGTCCACCCACCTCCTTGACTGTATTCTCTTTCTGCAATATCGCACTACTGATCAGCATCTTTTCCCTCAAATCTTTCCTCCCTGGACTATTCATTCTGTTTGTTTACCTTTTTCACTAGAATGGCTTCTTCTCTGACCTTAACTCTGCTCTATTTCCCTGCCTCTGGGCCCTAGAGTTCTCTATTTAGCCCTCTTCTCCACTCTCTGTCTTTGAGGAAAATGTATTTATTCTCATCATTTCAATTATCATCTCTAAGCAGAGACTTCCAAATAGCTATGGGGAGTTCTGACTTCTCTAATGAGCTCCTATCCCAAACATTTCATCATGTGCCAGGCCAACTGGCACAACCAAACTGATGCAGCTTGCAGCTGGGCCTTGCAAAGGCACTTTTCTCCAAATGCAATAAGAGCCAGAGCAGCCACAGCCTTGCATTCTTTTGAGGGCTCTCCAGAAAAGAGAGTTGTGCAGAAGGGAGATAGAAAAGGAAGATGGGTTGGGGGCGGGGGAAGGGAGACAGAACCCAGCTTGGGTGGCATCGGTTTCTGCTAGGTCCTCAAAGCATGGTTTCCTAACAGCAGCTCAAAGTTATTTTAGATTTGAAGTTGTCACTCTCCACCTCAGCCTTAAGTTCTCTCTCTTGGAAACTTGCTTATGTTTATATAAGTTCATCTTTCTTTCTAATCACCTAGGTTCAAAATATCAACACAACCAGTTCTTTTTATTTTTACCTATCCAATACTCTTCCATTTTATATTTTCTTTTCATCCTCACTGCCTTCTCCTTGGTTCCAATTCCTATTGCATCCCACCTGAACTGGTACAATAGTGGGGTCTAACCTTTCCCCCCACTCCCAAAACTCCACCCCTGTATCCCGTTCTCAGAGATCTAACCTTACTTGAAACAGTCCCTGGTTATATGAATGTATTTTAATAAAAGACACATTCTGAAAAGTCTCAAGATGAATCAGTAAAACTCAATGGTTAAAAATAATACAGTGTAGTTCATAAATTTGATTGGTGGGCAATTCCACAAAGTAAAGTCAAGCTCTCCTTCTGTGTGCTAGCATCAAGGAGAGAATTGTTATAAATACTCTCTTTGCATTGAGTGGTATATTCCTCTTGGCTGTAAACAAGGGCCATTATTAATATTATGCAAAATTCATGTCAAGAAATGTAGTGGTACATTTTCATCTGTGATGTAGAAGAGAAAGATCAGAAAAAAGCCCAGCAGTAGGTAGAAGATCTTGTATGTTGGTGAAGTGAAAAGTGTACCAACTAAAGAAAGTCTCAGTAAACCAAGAGAACAGTTTTTCTGTGGAGTTTTCTAGGTAAGGCTTGATGCAAACAATTACAGGGAGGGGTGTGTGTGTGTACATGCGTGTGTGCCACAGCTAAAGAGCTAAAGAGAAGAGCTGTTTCTTCAAAATGTTCAACTTTGAGTGAGAAGAGACCAAACTCAGAGCACTAAGCAGAAATTCCAGAAACTAGAACATTAGTGTTGATGACTCTCCCTAATTGAGGATGCTGGGCTCCGTAAATATACTCTTCACCATTTAACTGGGCTCAGTCATGGCAACCAATGACTAAATATTAAGATGTGTCCTTAAAGGAAGGGGTATGGGAGTCAGTGCTGCATACTTCAGGGACTTCTCTCACATTCTCTGAGATTGGTGTCTGACACCACAGCCCTATTTACATAGAAAAAGTGTGAGTGGTTCCCTGGAGTCAGGTAAAGTGACTTATTAATAGAAGTTCCTCACATCAACTACTTTCCCGTTCCACATACTCTATCTTGCAAAAAGAACCAGGAGATGCACCCAGAGTAAACAGTCATGAACACAGAAGCTTCCCACTGAAGAGCAGGGCAGGCGTCTGCAACTTATTTTCTATTTTGCCATGAGAAGTTTTAATGCTATTGATGACCTAATATTTCATGTCCTTCTCTCAACATTCCACCTTCTTAGTCCATTGGCTCACAATTCATTGTCCATCTCTTGCTGTCCACCCCATCCCACCATGCTACACCACACCACATCATCTTCTTGAAGATGACGGCTGCCTTACTTATCTTTATATCTGGCACGTGCGTAATAACAGTAAGTGAATCAGTGAATCAAGGAGCAAATGTACCTCACAACAATGGCTCTCAAAACAGGAGGCTAAAGTATTAACAAACAGTACTTAATTGGACATAAAAATTGTAGTTGTATAACAATATTGGTATAAAGACAATTCTCTTGGTAAATTCTCTAATTACAAGTTTCAGAATTAATTAGGAAAAGACCTACACCCAACTGCATTCATTTTGCTCAACAGATTACACTTAGCTGACCTCGGTCTCTTATGGAGGATATATAATATCTTATAGTAACTGACAAAATAACCTACGTGATTAAATAACATGTAATAAACAATGCTTTTCCCTGGATCAAGAAACAGGATGTGTGCCTTAGAACAATGGCCCAGCTCGTCATGCCTGCCATAAATCGCTAACAGACTTTTTTTTAGCATATTACAGGAAAAGGCTGTTCTAGATCTTGCCTGGATCTGCTACAGCATGACCACAGAAACTCAGGTGTTACTGAGATCCTTATCAAAACGGACCAGAATGCTGACTGCAGGTCTACCACTTTCCCTGCATTCCTGCACTTCCCCTCTCCCCTTACAAAGCAATCTGGTTTGACAAGAGATATTAAGATTTTTTTAAAAGATTTTATTTATTTATTTTTAGAGAGAGGGGAAGGGAAGGAGAGAGGGATAGGAACATGAATGTGTGGTTGCCTCTTGTGAGTCTCCTACTGGGGACCTGGCCTGCAACCCAGGCATGTGCCCTGACTGGGAATCGAACTGGTGACCCTTTGGTTCACAGGCCCCTTGAGAACCAAATCCACTGAATCACACCAGCAAGGACTTAAGATGGTTTTTAGGACAGAAACCCACCACCTCCTCAGGTCACTGGCGCTTGGATAAAGCACTTTCCTGCTCACCAGCACCCATCTCATGAGTTTGGCTTTCATTGTGGCAGGCAGCCAGACCTGCGTTCAGTTTCCTGTCTACAGCTTAACTCACCTCACCCCAATTTTGGTCTTTCTTTTTAGGTTCAGCCTTTGGATGTCTTCTAATTTCTTGAACACCCTCTGATCGCACTGATCTTTGCGACTGCACGTGCAATGCTGACTCTGCTCAGAAATTTACCCGTTTCACCTTCTTATCATTCAGGTCTCAGCTGAGAGCTGACGTCCTCCTGATTAGGCCACTTTTGACACCCTGGCTTTGTCATATCCCTGATGTTCTTCCTGTGCAGATAGGTATATTCAACATCTTCTAAAGTGATTTAACTACAAAACCACACCCAGTACTTATATAATAGATATGTTTTCAAAAAAGTTGTCAAAAATGAAATGATATTTTCTATGTGAAGAGCATTGTCCTTTGAAGGGTTACGTGCTCTTCATTTCTTCAACTGGCAATAATTCTTCACGTTTTATGTTTTTCTGCTTCAGAAAACTCAATTCTTTAGTTATGTATAAACTAGACTTAAAAGTATTAGAGGAATATCTATTTAAATAAATATTTTAGTGATTTGTCTTAATCAATGACATTATTAACCTTTATATAGTAATTTGCTAAAAGACCCACCGATATCTGGGATATAATGTGTCCTTCCACTGAGTATGTTCAATCAAAATTTTATTTTTGCCATGATGACATTCAAATTAAGTTTTCCCTTTATAAGTTTTTTTTTTTTCCACTGTTGCATTGCCAATATTGGAATTGCCACTAACATATTTTTCAAGAGCAAGGATAAAATAATGTGTGAGAGAAAAAAAATGTGATGGGGAAATTTGACAAAGTGTTTTAACTAAGCAGAGGCTGAAAATAGAAGCCGGCTGTAGAGACATAGCTAAGCAGACATGACATTAAATATGCAGCGATACACCGAAAACTCGCTCAAATCACAGATCATTACAAGCAAAGGTAAGGGATTATGGGTAACTATTTTTACCATAAAAATTAAATAAAAATTAAAACATCAGAAACTCTCCTGATTCAAACCAGAAGGATATATTCACAATCCGAAGAAGGGGCAGGTGAATGGGGACTTACATAGCTCTAACATGTACATGCAAGCACATAAAGCGAGATAGACCACTAGAGCATCCCTTGTATTTTATACCTATTTCTAAATCCAAAGATGAGAAGCATTTTATCACCCGTTAGAAAAGATTCATTCGTTCACCTTTCTCTAACCAAGACTCGTCCATTCACAAACGCTACCACGTCCTCAGAGAAACAGAACAAAGCCATGACACATTTTTGTAGCCACAGCCATGAAGAGAAGTAATTTCTTTCCATGAAAAGCGATTTTTAAAATAGTGGGTGAATTTTATTTAGAGGAGGAATAAGCAACTTATCTCAATATATGTGTAAGGCAGAAGTCATTTTTGTGAACCGTCTAGAAAGAAGCCATTATGACTAATTGTCACTAAATCAAATGATTTCTCCATTGCCCCAGCACATCTTCTGTCTAAATCACCCGGTTTAGACAGACTGAAAGTAGCTACCTGGTGGACGTTTGTTACTAATGGGCAGGGCCGCTATCAGGCACTGAGATTTTTGCAGACCTGTAGAGTCAAATCAGTGCTAATTGGCTTAAGCCTGGGGAAAAAGCTGACTAAACTGTTTCAAAGGCCAGAGCAAAGGAAAAACTCTAAGCATCCACACTCGGGCGTGGCTCAGTTGGTTGGGCATCATTCTGCAAAGTGGAAGGTCACGGGTTCAATTACCAGTCAGGGCACATGCTTGATTTGAAGGTGTGGTCCCCATCCAGGACACATGCAGGCAACCAATGGGTATTTCTCTCTCATATTGATGTTTGTCTCCCTCTCTCCCTCCCTCCCTTCCCTTCTCTTTAAAAATAAAGAAATAAAATCTCCAAAAAAAAACCTCCAAGCATCCTCAGAAAGACAGTGTCACTACCAAGTGACTAAGTACCAATGATACAAGTAATGCTGCTTTTTAGAACTCTTAAAAGCAACAAATGCCAGTTAAGCATTAGTCCTTTCTGGGCTATTCCACTCTTGGTCACAGAATGGGCTTGAAAAAGCAGAGATTCTGGCTTGCTACCCGAGCAGGATGTGACTTTAGTACATGGTCAGGGGAACATGTTAAATAGTAAATGTGAGCCTGACTTTCTAACATATGCTTTCCAAATGACCCCATATATAGGAAGTCTTCACAGACAAGGAGATAGCCCTCCATCAGCCACCCATTGGCTTGCTGAGTCACACATGCATGTTATACAAAATTGTGAGCCACTAGCCTGCTCCCAAGGAAAGAGTAAAGATCTGTGTCTTGGCTTTAAAATCTCTTCTACAGCAGTATAAAAAACTCTACTGGGATCTAGGGTCGGATCTTCATAAATAAGAGCTATAAACAAGAGATTCTTTGCTCAAACTAAATGTAAACCAGATTCAAAGGATCCAAAGTAAAAGTATACAAAGTTAGTTAGTCTGATTCAGAGCCGAGCTATATTGCTATTGCAAAAAAAAAAAAATGTGCACATTGTATTTCACAACAAACCTGTAGGGTAGACCTTATTGTCTCCAGATAAAGGGACTAACAAAAGATTATCTTACCCAGGGACTAAGGTGGAGGGTACAGAGTTGAGATACTGACCAAGAGGTGTTTGCTTCCAAAAACTTGTCTTTCCACGAAGAGCTATTGTTTGTCTCTTAAAGGCAAATTGTGAAAGAAGACTGGCAGAATAATCGTGGTAGTGCTAATGAAAACATTAACTACTTTCCCCATTGTGATTGCTCAAGCTTGTTCTCCGCAGCACCTCCGTGATAAAGGTGCTCAATTTTTTTATCAGCATCTGAATAAATAATTGAAGTCCACAAAAAGAAAATTATCTGCATAAACAAGTCACCAACAGTATTGTCACTCTGATTCCATTGCTAAATCTCTCCTTAACTCAAAATCCTAATTAGTAAAAGGAGACACATTATCACTTCTCCTATTTCAGTGTCAGGAAAGGAGCCAAGAAAGGAATTTGAAACCCTTGTTTTTCTGTCTAAATGTTTTATTGACAAAACCATATTATATCTACATGCCCAAATTAAAACAAGGACAGGAATGGAAAAACAGTCTTCAAGAAGGGCAGAAGGACATGGAAAAAAGCAACTCATTCTCTCCTTCCTCAAGAAGAGGCTACAATGACATCAATTCATTTGGAGGTAAGACTTTGAAAGTCCAAGGACTTGGCATTGACTGTTTAACTCTGCTCCCTACTCTGTCTTGTTTGCTTCTGCCAATTTTGCCCAGAGACTTCACCATAAAGCATGAACCAGAATGGAGGGTGGGGGTGCAGAATTATGAGAGACCCACACAACCTATAATATTCAGTTACCCTATTTATTTCTGGTTTGCAAAAAGAAATTGCGTGGGTGTGCAGACCACCCTTGGATTTGCTAAGCCTTCTGTTCAGTTCTGTTCAGAGCAATGTGAACTTACTCATATTTTACCCTCTTGGACATATATGGAAGTTTCTACTTCATTCCCCTAGTCCTAGAGGACCTGAGCACACACTGAGCCCATAGCAAATCATTCTAGCCTGTTTCCAATAGTGGATATAGCTATGCAGGAATTATAACAATTTAGAACTTCAGAATCACAGTTCCAAGATTCATAATGGGTAGATAGCCCATGACTTTTAAAATGCCCCCAATTTACTCATCTGTAAATAGGAATTGCAATATTGCTATCATACGAACATGAGGAAACTCTAAAAAGAATATATATGTTCATCATGAAGTGAATTACTCTCCACCTTTCCGATGTCTCCAATCCAGTAGCCACAGTAGCCAGAGATTCTGCATTCTAGGAGTAAACATTCAGAGGCTTCTCACCGTAATAGATCCCATGACAGGAGAAGCCAGAGGCAACCACAGCATTCCACTTGCACAATTTTCTGCTCTTACTGCCTGTCATTCCTGTTCAAGAGACTCATCACTTTCCTCTTCTCTTCCAATCCCTGCTATCAAATCTGCTCTCATACATTTCCTTGACCAAGGCTTAAATCAGAATCAGGAAATTTAAAAGCAGAAGTGAATCTAACAATGTAACAGAGGTTTTCCCTCCCTTGGGCATTTATTTCCCAATGTGAATCCAAAGAATGCGAGTCAGCAGAATTTTGGTTTTAGCCATTGGGATGAGAAGAAGCATGTCATTTTATATTTGGAAATAATGAGAGTAAGGGAAGAATGGTGGAGTGAGGGGCCTTGAAATTTCTGTTTACTCTTATAATTTCCTTAGTTACCATTCATTGATTCCACATTATAACAAATAAATTGTCTCAACTGAAATACATCAACTCTTTTAACAACCATAAATGTAGATAGGTCCTGGCAGACGTTATCTCTCCATACTCCTCGTTATCCCATTGAAAAAAAATCTTGCTCGAGTCAAGGGACAACTTACTATTTTTATCTTACCTGACTTCTCAGTATTTCCGTAATTTTGAGCAGTGCCTTTTTCTTGAAAGTCTCTCTTCTCTAAGTTTTCACAATGATAACGTCCAATATTCTCATGCATCTCTGGATGGCCCTATTTTACCCAGCTACTCAACATGGTGGTTCTTCAAAAGCTTTGCCTTAGGTCTTCTTTTTTCTTTCTTGATTCTTTTCCAATAAAAATTATCAACATGTGCTTCTGTGACCACTTACATACAAGTAAGCTTAACTTTATACCCTTGCCTCTGACCTCCGGTTGCACATATCCAACTGCTCACCTCCTGTCTCAGTTTGGATGTCTTGGAAACCACAACCTCAATTTCCCATTCGATCTCACAGCCTTCCCTGTATTAGTCAGGGCTCTCCAGAGAAAATAGAACCAATAGGATGCATAGAGAGATATATAGAAAGAGATTTATTATGAAGGATTGGCTATCACATAATTATGGAAGCTGAGGAGTCCTATGGTCTGTTGTCTGCACAATGGAAGCCCAGGAAAATGGCCAGTGTTATTCCAGTCCAACCAGAAGACCAGAGAGCCAGGTATGCCAGCGCCCTGGTACAGAAGAAGATGGATGTCCCAACTCAAACAGAAAAAGCAAACTTGTGCTTCTTCTTTTTTGTTCTAGTTTTATTTTTTTAATTTTATTTTGGGAGTAGATTTATTTAAGCTAGGGGCCGTGAAACAAAGAAGGGCCTACAATAGGAGAAGCAACAGGAGAGACACTAGGCAAGGCTATTTGGCTCTCTAGAAATGTTATGCGGGAGAAGTGAGCCAAGGCAGGGCTGCTGTCAGCTCACTGGAGAGTGAGAGAAAAGGAGACCTTGGAAATGGGTTCAGGGGGTTAGCATGGGATGAGCTGCTGCTGCCCACTGCTCTCCTGGATGCAAGTCATCTCGTGGGGTCCCTTAGAGTTTAGGGGATGCAAGTCTGTAGGGGAAAAAGAGGGGGGAGGGAAAGGCATGGGCATGCTCCCAGAAGAGAGGCTTCAATTGCTCAGGTGATGCCCATTCCCAATGGTGAGGGTGATCAATTTTACTCATTCTACCTACTCAAATGTAACTGTCTTTCAGAAACACCTTCATGGACACACCCAGAAATGTCTACCAGATCTCTGGACATCCCTTAGCCTGGTCAAGTTGACACATGGCATTAATCATCACATTTCCCCCAAACTCTGGTAGCTTTACTGTCACAGATGTCCCTACCATCCATAGAAAGAGCATTCATGACACCTTGATCTCATTACCTTTACTCTCCATATCCTAAGTGTGGCCAAGTTCTGTAGACTTTTTCTTCCAAGTATCTCCTGGATTTCTTTTACTTTGTTACTACCTTTAATGCCAAAACTTTGGACTACAGCAATCAGTTGTCTTCTACCCAGTTTCATTGAATGCCAAAACTTTGGACTACAGCAATCAGTTGTCTTCTACCCAGTTTCATTGAATGCCAAAACTTTGGACTACAGCGATCAGTTGTCTTCTACCCAGTTTCATTGTTGCCATTCTTGTCTGCCTACGATCTTTTTTGCATTATACAGCCAAAATGATGTGCTAAAAGGTAGATATGATCTTGTCATTCCCTGCTGAAAACATTTCAACGGTTTCCCAGTTATTCTGAGAATAGAGACCACAGTCCTTAACAGACCTTCGAAGCTGGGGATTCTCTGCTCCCAGCTACTGCCCTATCCGTTGCTCCTGCCTGCTGCTCCAGCAACACTCACTGTTCTGTTGCTAAACAGAATATGCTCAGTCCCACCAACGAACCTCTGTTTATGCCTCCCTCTGTCTCAACACACCTTATCAACTGCCCATCCCTTTCATTTACTTTATTAGTGTCCTAGGGTTGCCATACAAATTACTACAAACTCAGTGGCTTACAACAAAGGAGATTTACTTGTTATCTCACAGTTCAGGAGGCCGGAAGTCCCAAATCAAGATGGGGAGTCACCAGACCGGTTCTGTGTGGCGGGCGGGCCCTGCCCCCGGGCATAACCCAGGACTTCCAGGTTCTCAACTCCTGCAGGAAAGGTTCAGGAATGCATCAGAGAGAGAGTAAAAGCAAGTTTTATTCAGGTAGAGAAAAAATAGAGGCTAGGACACTGGATCTTGGGAAGAGGATCAGAAGTTTAGCCTGGGTTTGGCTGCTGCTGCAGCTGCACATCTCATAGGGCACCACCATTAAAAAAGCAAAAATGGACCACACGATTGGTCAGTTGCCAGTTTTTGAGCTTTGTGGTGTCAAATTCTGTCCCTGCTTTCAGGTTGGAGGGAGTCTTTCTCCTAATATGGTCCATTCTGGATGTGCCATGGCGTCCACTGCCCCTTGGCGGGAGTCCTCTTCTACCTGTGGTGTCAGTTTTCCTTATAATGATGGTATAAGGAGCTTTAGGGTTGGTCTCTGGTCAATTTTTCCTCCATCTTGGATTGATCAGGTTTTAGCTGGTTCTTGTTGTTGTTGACCTCTAGGACCACTGCAGGGGTTTCCTGCCGTAGCTGTTTTCCCTTTCCTCCTGCCTGGAGGTGAGGGCTTTGGTGAGTGGGCCTAGCAGCTTGTCGGCCTGTGACGTTAGCTTCTACTTCCTCATTCCAGTAGTCAGGATTTCCCCCAAACTTCTCTCTGTCCTGCTTCAGTGGGAGGGCCATGTCCCCTATGAAGTCTCCAGGGAAGAATTTTCTTTGCTTCCTTTGCTTCTGGTGGCTCCAGACGCCCCTTGGCATGCTTTGCTTTGTAGATATGTAACCCCAACTCCGCCTCCCTCTTCACGTGGCCTTTCTTCTTTTTTGTTCTGTTTGTATTTTCTGTTCTTTCTCTTTCTAAAAAGTCAATTTGCATTGGATTCAGAACCCATCTGGTTATCCAGGGTAATTTCATCTCATGATCCTTAATATAATTACATCTGTAAACATTCTTTTTCCTAATAAGGTCACATTCACAGGTATTTAGACATATCTTTTGGGGGGGGTGCAATTTAGCTCATTACAACAACCTTAAACTTTATTCATCTTTCAGTCTCAACTTAAAAATCATTTACTCAGAGTAGACATTCCTTCCCTAAATAAGCTTTCACATTATTACGTATGGGGAACCTATTCGTGAGTGATGCAGCCTGTGACTCAGCTCTGGATCTGAACACAGTCCAGATCGCGTGTGATGTGCAGATCACATCTGTGGATAGGTTTCCTGTGGGTAATCAGGCCTGCATTGTACCTAGGCCGCTTTGAAACTTGCTCTTGCAAAAACTCCCTCACCTGGGATGGAGACAGCAGAAGTTTACTGTGACTTGTGCTAGACTTCCCAAGCACGAATGTAAACAGCCCAGCTTTCTCTCCTTTACATTTGTAGATGACCTTTCCCTTTGAGGTAACCAGCAACATTCTTTCCTTTGTTATCTGTAAAAGGTATCCACCCAAAGCAAACCTGTGCATAGTTAATGAGAACCATCCTGGAGTGTCAATAAAAGCCTGTCCAGGCGAGGGGCAGGGGCCCCTCTCTGTCTGTGGGAGAGCGGCCAAGCAGGCCCTCTCTCTCACAGAGAGAGTGGCCAGGCCCTCTCTCTTGATCATTGAGAGATTGGCCACCCATCCCTTTTCTCCACCGGATTTCTTTAGTCCGTGTGAATTTGTTCATCACTTGTCTGGGGATATAGGACAAGCATTCCACAACACGCGGTCCTGCCGGAGGGGACCTCAACAATTACATACTTCTCCTTTGGGGTCTGCTAGACCAGTCCTTATAGCAGCAAACCCACACTTCCTGCTCCACAGTCCAACATTGGTACACAGAGCCATGTACGCAGCAGATGCACAAATTCACTGAAACTTCTAGGAAGTTTGATTCCCACCCTTATACCATCACCCATCACACGACTCTAAATCTGGAATAATTGCCTTACCTGAGGCCTAGGGTGCATGTGAGGTGCATACAGCTGACGTCTATAGAGTGCATGAGTGGCTATGTGTATGTGTATGCCCATGCTTGGACTAATGCCCACCTGGATTATTTAAAAGTTAGCTTAAATCTCAGGCAATCCCCAAATTGGTTCTGTTTGTACAATAATATTCTAACTTAAACTTTGTTTTTATTTGAGCAAGTGGTACCTTTTCTAATATATACAAAGGCAGGGTATAAGTAGGCTTTTTGTGGCACGACCCAAATTCATCCACTTCTTTCTGTTACTACGGCTGTGACCTTGACCCAGATGTCATCAGTCCTTGCTCAAATTGCTGCACCACCCATCTAACTGTGTTTCTGTTTCTGCACTTGCCTCTTTATAATAATTTCTTCCATACATGCCACTTGTAATAATCTCTTTTTTTTCCCCAGTCAGGTCACTTAAAACTCATGTCATTCCTTTGCCTAAACCACTTTAATCGCTTTCCACTGGATTCAAATTATCCAAGTGCTTTACTATTAGACCCTTTACTGTCTCATTCCTGTTATTTCACACTACTCCCCTCCTCGCTCTACCCCAGCAGCACGGCGGCTTCTATCGCCGAAACAGACTAAGCTGGCTCTCATTTAAGGGCCTCTTCAGAGACTGGAATAATGTTTCCCTCAGTCCTTGTACAGCTAGCTCCTGATTATTTAGGTCTAAGCTAAAAAAGTACCTCCTATCCTATCTAAAATAAATCTCCCCAAATCACTGTCATACCACTTGATTTTATTTTCTTCGTAACAATTGTCTTAGTCTGAGTTGCTATAACAAATCACCGGAGACTTGGTGGCTTATAGACAACAAACACTTACTTCTTACAGTTCTGGTGCCCGAGAAGTCCCAGAGCATGATGTCAGCAGACTCGGTATCTAGTGAGACCCACTTCTTCACAGACAGCTGTCTTCTCACTGGGACCTCTTTCATAAGAATCCCATTCATGAGGGTTCCACTGTCATGACCGAAGCACGTCCCCCAGGCCTCGCCATCTCATGTTATCATGTTGGGTACTAGATTTCAACAATAAATTTTGAGGGGACACAGGTATTCATTCCGTAGCAGCAATTGTCACTATCTAAATTTATCTTGCCTTTTCATTATTTATTTCTGATACATATTCAGGAAATAGAAATATCTGATGAAAATCAAATGTCTGGTACCATAACTTGGCTGGACACACATCTTTAGACTCAGACAAACAGTATGCCAGCAGCCAAGACTGAGTCATAGACATGTTCCTCTATGTTTTCCCTTCTCCATTCTCCAGCATCTCCCTAAAACTCAAGTGGTTAAGAGTCTTGGATTCTTGTCCCCACTCCATTGTGCAAGAGTCTTGGAGCCATTCGACTGTTGTCACTCTAAATAACATTTGCAAGGTCCAGAGCAATGAGATGTCCCTCCCCTTCCCCAGTGGCAAAGGCACAAAAGAGATTCATCCTGTCAGTCTCTGTGTACTGGAAAAAGTCCTTCATAATCTACTGTGAATCAGGTTACTTACCTTCCATTCCTTAATTCCCAACACATCTACAGGCTTAACTTCACATCTCTTTCCTATTCGGAGACAACTGTGTTTTACTCATTTTTGTATGTTCAGATGTATCACAAAAATGGGAATACAGTAGGTGTTCCACAATACTTATTAAAATAGCTGAATATGTTTCAAAAATTATAGAACTAAAATAGAGACTTAAAAGAAAAGCAAGCCCTGCCTCGTGGTGGGAAAAAATAACTCTTAGATGAGATTTACTCAATCACAAATATATATGTTATATATTATATATATGTATATATATATATTATATATATAACAAGTTAGACAGAAAAAGCCCTCCACAAGATCGAAATAATTTCCCAAAGGGTGTAATGAATGTTTCCATATTTGCGTCACTTCAAACTATACTGAGAAATCAAAAACATGTAATTATAGAGTCCTGTAAAAATAAAAATCTATGTCCCAGGGAAAGCTGCTGAGCTCCTGATTTGAAGGCAAGATGG